>JBAHVQ010000490.1:581808-617072 GCA_036872915.1 Nanipora kamurai | reverse complement strand
GAAGGAGAGAAGGAAGGAAGGAAGGAAGGAGAGAAGGAAGGAGAGAAGGAAGGAAGGAAGGAAGGAAGGAAGGAAGGAAGGGAGGGAGGGAGGGAGGGAGGGAGGGAGGGAGGAAGGAAGGAAGGAAGGAAGGAAGGGAAAAAGGGCTGGGGAGGAATGAGGTGGGAGTGGAAGGCGAGGAAAGGAAGCGGGGGAGAGGGAAGGGGAAGAATGGGATGGGAAGGGAAGAGGAAGGAAGGAAAATAGGAAAGCGTCTTTTCAGAGGATCTTTATCAAGATTCATTATATCTTACCTTGATTACAAGACACGCCACCCTTGCCAAACGGACATAAGCATTCTGGGCCATTGGTTCCATTTAAACACGTTCCACCATTGCAAACATTGACCAAACAAGCGTACTTCTTCTGGCAGTTATTCCCTGAGTACGGGTGAACGCATTCACAATAGTACTCATTCACATCTTGCGCATCCTGAACACACGTGCCTCCATTTTTGCAAGGCAAGGCACGGCACGCTGGTAGATCACATTCCGAAATGTTCTGCCAATCCAACGCATCTGCGTAAGAAAAACGTGATGACCAGGTAATGTTTAATTATATAACGAGATATCTGTATAAAGGAAGGGAACAAAAGAAAATAAATTGATCTCATTAAGGTAGAGTCTTTACTGATCTCTGAAAATTTGGTTTGATAAGAAAACAGATTTTTCATAGGCAGTTCGTAGTCAGAGCGTTTGACAATGAAGACGCCTTCACTTTTGTCTGGTTTAAGGATGAAAAGTTATTCTCTGATCGAACCGAATTACGAAAACTCAGGGAAGAGTCCACTTTAACTCCAATAAAGTCAATCAAAACAATGATATAAAAGTTGAGGGCGGCATAGGTAATGTTGAGCGACGTGTATAAAGACAAAAGCATCAGGGAGCTACAGAAAATTTAATTTGGTAGAACGGACGTTTCAAACGGAGGCCCTTCGCTTTTACTTACTTAAAATGCCGCTAACCCTAAAAATGGGTTTTTTTCCGCGATTTTAATCGAGTTCTCATTGAGTAGACTAGCCTAGGGAAAAATTTTTTAGTATTCGACGTTTCTTGGATTTGCTGCGCACTGTCAAAATTGAAATCTGCATGTCCCGTGGCGGAGTACGAAGGTGGTTACGTACAGAGACGAACCTGATAATAAAATTGCTCTTTCATTAAATTCCAGTTCTCTTATACAGCCAACAAATGGAGTAATAACACCCACACCAGGTTTATCATCAATGTAGATGGAGGGAATGATTCCACCAATATAGAGGGCTTGATAAAGTTGTATTTCTCGCAGTTTGCCTGCAGGCGTGCTCCTTAAAACAGTGCCATTGTTGACAGTCATTGAAACTGTTCCTGTTCTTGTCTCGTACCTGAAATAAAAGATAATTTTGATATAAGGTCATTTACCAAGTAAAAGTCAGAAAACTTGCAGACGTTTGGCATATGTAATGTAAAGAATCTGGCAATGCAACAAATGCATCGTCCTTTCAATTATAATTGGAGCATTGGGTACTGTAACCACCAGCTTTAAACAGTGGCTAAAGAAGTTGGAAGTAACGACCAATTTTGGCACAGTACAGAAAGCTTCTTTGTTAGGATCGGAAAGAGTATTAAGGAAGGTGCTGGATACCTGAGGCCACGGGAGATGGCTTGATATCCCGCAAACATGCCCGGCAATAACACCAAATGCCAAGAGAAACGTAAATGATGATGATGATAATCATGATGATGATAATGATGATGATAATGATAATGATGATGATGATAATGATGATGATGATAATGATGATAATGATGATGATAATGATAATGATGATAATGATGATGGTAATGATAATGATAATGATGATGATAATGATAATGATGATGATGATGATAATGATGATGATGATAATTATGATAATGATAATGATGATGATGATGATGATGATGATAATGATGATGATGATAATGATGATAATGATGATGATGATAATGATGATAATGATGATGGTAATGATAATGATAATGATGATGATAATGATAATGATGATGATGATGATAATGATGATGATGATAATTATGATAATGATAATGATGATGATGATGATGATGATGATAATGATGATAATGATGATGATAATGATGATGATGATGATAATGATGATAATGATGATGATAAGGATAATGATGATGATGATAATGATGATGATGATAATGATAATGATGATGATAATGATGATGATGATAATGATAATGATGATAATGATGATGATGATGATGATAATGATGATGATGATAATGATAATGATGATGATGATAATGATGATGATGATAATGATGATGATGATAATGATAATGATGATGATGATGATGGTGATGATGATGGTGATGATGATGGTGATGATGATGGTGATGATGATGATGTGATGATGATGATGATGATGATGGTGATGATGATGATGGTGATGATGATGATGTTGATGATGATGTTGATGATGATGATGGTGATGATGATGATGATGATGATGATGATGATGATGGTGATGATGATGGTGATGATGTTGATGATGATGTTGATGATGATGATGGTGATGATGATGATGATGATGATGATGATGATGGTGATGATGATGATGATGGGTGATCATGATGATGATACAATAATCTATTACCAGGATAGACCCTTCAGCAAAATTGCTGGTATCAATGGGAGTCCTTGATTACAATAAGAGAAGTTACAATAAATCTAGTAGAATTTACATACAGGCTAAAAACATATATCTGTGTAGACTAAAATACATCAGATAAAAAAGACATCAAAACATGAGTTAATCCTCCTGTAACATGTGGGGTATAAGTGAAATACTGATTAGTTGATGGCCAGAAGGCCTTGGAAGAAGTTTTTGACATTTTCAGGGAGGCAGCCACAGGCAAAGTGAGAGATTGACAAAAATTGAAAGACTAACAGAAAGACAGACACAGACAGACAGACACACACATGGACATATGGATGTACAGACAGATAAATGGGCAGAGGATACAATGAAATACCAAGCCAGGCCAATGCTTGATGTACATACACCAAAATAGCTGCTGTTGTATTTCCATCTGTGACATCCTTAGAGCTTGTTACAGATATAACTCCTTCTCCAGCGTCAACTGAAAAGCGTAGTTTTCCTCCAAGAACCTCAAGTTTCACAAAGTCTCTGTAGGAAGTGTGCCCAGAATAAAGGATAGTCCCATCTGTTTCTGTCCAAAATGAGATGACAAACTTGTTCTCAAATGAGCCAAAGATTATTGGTTTATGCCTAATGTATGACTTGCCGCTGAAGTATGGAAAGTGCAGTTCAAGATCTACAAGGAAAATGCAAATAAAAAACTTATGGATGACTGATGTTTGGATTCAATTACTTAACTAGACTTCTTACTCACTCTTCTTGTTTTGAGTTATTTTCTTGAATGTAAGATTACTTTTATTTCTAACCATTTGTAATGCTTAATTTAATTCATCTCATTTGTAATTCTATAGTCTATCTAATTTGCAAATAATACATACAACCATACAACTATATATATACATAAACATATAAAACATCAAGAGTAAAACTTTAAAAACTTTATTTCAACGTTTCAGGGCACTTTTTTCAACATTTCGTAACATATTACATAAATATATATATATACAGGTAAGACTTAAATGTTCTGATTTTGAAGAAACTAGTCAGTTTTGAAATATCAAAAAAACCCAAGTAACATCATTTCACGACCAGCTCCCAACTTGAACTGTAGCTCAGTTGGCAGAGCAGACTAGTAAACAGAAGGTCATGGGTTTGAATCTCAGCTGAGCTAAGTAGAGTTTTCCCTACTTGTCTGGTATGGTTCATTACTGAGAGTGACACGTATCTAACATTATTATTATTATTATAATATATATACATATATTTATATATATATTATGTATATATTCTGTTTATATATTATATATGTATATATTCTGTTTCTACCAATATCTTTTACACTCTGATAACAATATGTTGAGACACAACAAAACATTACTATTAAATATGTTTCAAATCTTATGGGGACTAGTCTCACCCTCACCCTCCTTGACATCTGCCACTGAGCTACAACTAAGCTGTTCTGAATAACTAAGGTTCATTATAAAGGGTCGTCCTTCATGGCTCCAGTGTTAGTATGTTGAAATTGGTGTACTTGGAGAAAATCTGCTGCGCTTGCTCAAGTCAAACTGGACAACAATCTTTTCACATGTGACCAAGCCAACTTTAACCATACAACTGTGCAGAGCTGTCACAGTGGTGAATTACACATGCACCACTGTATCTCTATGCAATTAACACCCACCCAACATCCTATTATCAATTTCATAACAAATTAGAATCTTGTTTGGGTATAACCTTGTTAATTTACCTGCTGTGCAAATTGGTCCAACTGTAGGATAACTACAATCACAATGGAACTGCAGCCCTGAAACAGAACTATTTGCATTCATGCAAACACCATTTCTGCCACAAGGATTATTAGCACAGGTTTGGTTTTCCAAAGGTGGGATTGTTGTGGGTAATATAGACGATGTTGGTACTGCCAGAGTAGCTGATGGTGAAATATGAGGAGGTGGTTTAGAGGAAGTGGTGATTTGTGATGTCACCATGACTGGATATGTTGATGAAGTAGTTAATGATATGGTTGGCATGGTTGACATTGATGATGCCCCCTCAGATCTTGGAGAGGCAACTAAAGTTGTTGCTATAACAGCTGTAGATTTAGACCCAGTTGCCACAATGCCAAATGTAGTTGATGGCAAAAGTGATGAACTACTAAGAGATGATTCACCAGGTGTCACTCTTGTTGTTAGTACAGTTTGCATCAACATTGGATCAACTGATGATAAAGATCTTGTCAATACTGTTTGTGAGTGTACTGACAATGTCTGAGAAATTATCATATTTGATTGTCTTGTTGATGAAGTAAATTCCAAAAAAGATGAGAAGTTTGCTGATTCCAGAGCTCTTGAGGACACTTGGAATGTGTGAGCTGGTGTCTCCACTGAAGACAATTTTGATGAAACAGTTCTTGCAGATCCCACAGTTAGAGACAGTGTCCCATCAAAATCCACTCCAGATGACTCAGTTAGTTCAGAAGAAGACAGCTTATAAAATGTTGAACTTTTTGACATTGACAATGTTTCCATATTTCTTGAAATTATTCCACTACCTCCTGCACTTGGTGTGGGGTTCTGGAAACTGTGTATTGATGAGCGTGTAGGTGAAAGCAAGGGGATAGTGTTTGTTAGTTGTACACTTGCAGTGAAATGAGAAGACTGTAGAGTGGCAGATTGTAGATTAATTCCTGAACCATCTGAGATCTGAGAAAGGGATGAAGATACTGGCTTCCTCATTGTTGAAGTCTTTGACTCAGTTGTTAATTTAAAAACAGTGCTTGACTTGTTACCTGTTGTAGAAAAGCTTTTCACACAAAATGGTGAACTTTTTGACACTGAAAATGTTTCTAAATTTCTAGAAATTATCCCACTGGCTCCTGGACTTGGTGTGGAGTTCTGGAAACTGTAAAATATTGATGAGTGTGTAGCTGATGACAAGTGGATAGTGCTTGTAAGTTGCACACTGTCAGTGAAAGGAGAAGACTGTAGGGAGGCAGACAGTTGATTAATTCCTGAAGTATCTGAGATCTGAGAAAGTGATAAAGACATTGGTTCCCTCATTGTCGATGTCTTCAAATCAGGTGTTGATTCAAGAACAGTGCTGGACTTGTAACCTGTGGTAGAACTGCTTTGCATCAATGTGGTTGTTGTAAATTCAACTGATTTCTTAATGAAGCTGGGTGTAGCCAGTGGATCAGCAGAGCTCAGCGTGGAAGAAAGATTCATGGAAGTAAATTGGTAAATGTCTGAGCTACCAGCAACTAAGGTGGTCAAATTACTCCTTAGCTCAGGGGATGAGGTTTTAAGCACCATGGATGGGATGGCAGTTGCAGTATAAATGGTTACAGTAACTGTTGCATTTATTGTACAGTTTTGACCAGTAAAGCCTGGTGCACAGTGGCACTCATAGGACTGTTTAGAAATGCCAACTCTTGTGCAGTTACCATTATTTTTACAAGGTTTCAGGATTTCACACAAGTTTGAGAAATATTCACAGTGTCTGCCATGGATTTCAGGGGGGCATAAACATGTATAACTGTTCAACCCATCCTGACACAAACCACCATTTTGACAAGGCTGTGGATCACAGTCATCTATATCAAGGTCACATGTACGTCCAGTATAACCTAGGGGGCATGAACAACGGAAATCATCAAGGTGTCCAGCCACAATGTCTGTGCAATTTCCACGTTGACATGGATTCATGAAGCAGGCGTCATATTCTTGGCAATATCTCCCACTATATCCATCACAGCACTCACAGGACATTCCAGCAGTGAATGAATCAGATACACAGATCCCCTTACCATTGCACAACTGATCACCAGGTGGTACAGTTGAGTAACCACTACAGTTTGCAGCATCCTTTACATTCATGTGAAGTCTTAATCCAAACCCACACTGGTAGAAAACATTTCCTGTCGCAATGAAGTACTTATATCCAACAGACGAAAGAAATCTTGCAGGGACCTTCAACGCTGTTATCAAACCACTGCTTACTTGTACTCCACCGTCTGTCGAACAACTTAGAAAACCTTCCCTGCTCACATTGAGCACTCGGAAACTAAACGACATGCCACCATAACCTTTCGACACAAAATACACCGATGTACCTCGGGCGATGTCCACAGGCTTTAATCTGACTGGAAAAAATCCAGGGGTATTTTCGACGTAGTCCGACGATGTACCATAGCAAGTCAAGTACCTATAACATAAGTTATCATCGCCATTTACGTAGTCCCAAACAACAGTTAGGTTGTTTTCAAGGCACCGTTTGTTCTCCGGGCATCTAGTGTTGCAAGGTGGGAGAGGAAAGTTCGTATTACTTCTTGTCGGCGATTGCCCCCAGACGGGACACCAGCTGAACGTCGAAAACAAACAGAAGTTCATCAAAACAAAATGAAATAAACGACGTGAGCTACTTGTTTCAGTAGAGTGTATTCCCTTGTGCATGTTCACTACAGTGTCAAGTGTTCAGAACATCATTCCCGAAAAAATCTCTTCGCCAGCGTCCAACCAGAAGTCAAAAGATTAAATTTCACGATGCCGAAGAAATCGCACGAACAGTTTATTGAAAATTACCTTTCAAGACTTTCACTGTGTACTGTATTCTTAAGTACGTACTTCTCCAGTCAACTTCTGAGTCTTCTAGAAATGTAAGAAGTGGGTATTTAAACAAATCTTTCTCGTTCGACCGTCGGCATGATAAAAGCAAACCACTGAATCATCCGAACTAAAAAAACAACAGCTAGTTCAATAGCAAGTATTGTTGCACATTCATTGAACCTTAACTATTAAGTTTAACAAAAGAGTGACTTACGGAGCCTGCATGAAGTGGTTTTAATTTCTGGGTACTTTAACTGTCAGTTGATAAGGACGCCGAGAACGCAGTAACGCGATTAGATGCATAGGAATGTTAACCGCGCCTACCATAGAGGAATGAAAACTACTGTTGATTTCGTTTTTGTATCCATAGTTACTGAATGCTGACACAGGAGGAAGATGAAAGCTTTCAAATATAGAAGTTCCTCAGCTTAAAAATTATATCGAAAACAATTCCGTGAGCGACTGAGGTTTGATGTTTCCTGACTAAAGCTTTAGAATTTTTCTGAAGAAATTTTTTTCTGATCAAACTGTGGAACGCCATGTACTCAGAAAAACTCTGAGCTCTAGACGGGACTCGAACCCGCAATCTTGTGAAGCTAGCCAGACTTTTGAAGACTTCAATAATATCAAATTACAAACTCAAAATTCAAGTTTTCGAATTTGTCGCGTTTTTTCCCCTATTTTCTATTTATTATTTTAAATGCATGCATCACATTCTTAATATGTCTTTTAAGGCAAACAGTAAAGATTCATCTACTAGGAGCGGTTTAGCTGATTTAAAAAAAATGTTAATATTTCATGCTCATTAAACTCGCCAAATTCTATTTATACCCAATACAGTAGCGTCATGCCAAAAACAACTATCGTAAATGCAATGTGGTGCTTACTTATAAAAACATAATTAAAAGACAAGGTAGAAATTCTTGAAATTTTTATATCACTCTTTCACAGATTACGTTTCAAAATCACCTTACATATTAAATGAAACGAATTTTTGAAGTCAACATAACTCCAGGCATCGGGTATTTCCGCTTATTTCCTAAACGCTCGTCTAATTTTCCTTCTCTGTTCAAGTCATACAAGCTTTTCATCGCCCCAATTGTCGCTAACTTTCACGAAGTAGTTTCAAAATTCTATTGGCATTTAAGAGGAAAAAGAGGTAGACAAACAGGTTGTGGTTAAGTTAGTTTTAACATGAAAGAGTTTTTAATATTGTTTATCAAGTTTGACTTTTGAACTGGTGATAGATGTTGCGATTAAGTTTTGATGTGGGCTATAAATTTACATTTCTTGAACGGAGATTGATATAGAAAGATCTGCAGATAGTCAAGTGTTTTTGTCTCTTGCATTCCGTTTATTTAAACGTAAAATATTCCAATGTGAAGTCATTTGGCTGGTGCAAGCACGTCATGATTAGACCTCTTCCTCCGACGGAAAGAACACACATCTGTTACGACGAATATCCACTTCTACGTCCCAGCTTTTTTGCCTTGTTTTCGTTTCTGGTTTCTTTCCCTTCCTTTCTTTTGTCTTTCTAAAATGCGTTGTTTTTGCTTTCTTTGTTTCAAGATTTCTTCTTTGGTTCGTAGTTCGTTCTTTCGCACCGAATGTCCTTTTTTGGTGCCAAAACCTTTTTGAACTTTCTTAGTTCTTCCTTTACCTGGTAATGGCGATTAAAAGATTACGTAACTGACACGGTTTAAGCTACCAACATTTCTCTGAAGCGAGTCTCTAACGTCTTGTGAGCTGTTGTAGTTTTGTCGCCAAACAAATTGCGACAAAATGTTGGATTGTTCGGTGACTTAAATGCGAAACAAAATAGTAGGAAACTTTTGTCCTAACCTTTGCCAAACGTTCTCGTATCTCCCCTTTTTTCGTCTTCTTCATCATCCCGTTTTCTTACCAAAGTTTTATCCAGCCAATCTTTGTAGCTAACATCATGTTAAGGTAGGTACCTCGTCAAACAACGCAACACGTTTTAGCGCCCTTACAAGTTCTTTCCACAAAGTTCAAACCCTTGTACAATTATTTCCATTGCCAACTTTGCCTTCAAACACGGTTTTCCATTATGTGCATAAATTGAAGCCTTATGTGAACTTCATGGACAAATTGAAATAGTTACCACAATCAGCAATATATAGCATAACTTTCGACGGTCTGAGTTTGCTTAATCTAAAAAACAGCTTTTGATGGCATTGAAATTTAAGGTACTGATAGCATCCCAGAAATGAGGTTGCTGTGTACTCTTTGTCATGAAACAGCCATTTTTTAAAAAAAACCCAACTTAAAAAGATTTAACGTCTAAACTTAATACTTAATTACCATACTCAGCTGAACTCCCGTCGTTCTTCCAGAAGTTATCAGAGAGAATTTTCGTCGTGGGATGAAGTTTTAAAGAATTATTAAAAGGATACGAGTTGGTTTTGTAACTTGCCGGGATCCACCGTCCACTTTCTGTTTTTATCCTTTTTTTCGTGGTTTCCTCAGTTCCAACAAATTTCTTTCTTTTTCGATCCCTAAATACCTTGATAAGTTAACCTTGTTGAAAGAAGAAACGGGGGCAGTACCTGACTGGTAACCATTCTGAGCAATAATTAAACAAGAGGATGGATTTGATGTTATAACTTTTTTTCAACTTTTTAATTTTGTTGATGCAAAATTGTGGAAACCTATTATTAAATAAATACGAAAGGCAGTAAAACCTCGTCATAATGCATGATCCATCCTATCGTGTTCACTTTAAAACCAAATCAAACCACTTACCATCTCTTCTGTTGCTTTGGCCGACCTATGTGATCTGCCTCGTCTGCATCTAAATCCAGCACGGCGTTCGCAGCGTCAGACTGGAACGAATTCATCCCAAATCTGTGGACGAAAACGGCAAAATATTAACAATGGTAAAGAAATGCTGCCAAACTTAAATGCTTCCTTGAGTTATTACTACAGAAATTTAAGTAGTCAATCAAAACGATAGCTCACTGAATCGTTAAACAGGAATCAGCTGGTGTTGCAAAAAGCAATTAAGTTGCGCATACTCAAATTGCTCAGAGAATCCGCTAGCAACTCGAAAGTCTACGAAGCGCAAACTTGGAATCACGATGGCCCAGGGGTCCCGATTTTTGGAGCTGAACAAAATGATCGACGAGCCGGGGAGAGAATATCAGTGGACTAGTGGTCACTGGAAATGTACAGGTAAATTTAACAGATATTTAGCTTAAAATGTTTTTTCAAGGAACACGTATATACTTTAAAGTTAACTATTTACAATGAATC
This sequence comes from Nanipora kamurai, assembly GCA_036872915.1. NCBI lineage: Eukaryota > Metazoa > Cnidaria > Anthozoa > Scleralcyonacea > Helioporidae > Nanipora > Nanipora kamurai. Next base: position 606,503 of record JBAHVQ010000490.1, on the reverse strand, counting down.
GTTTTAAGTTAAATTCTACATCATAAAAATGTATGGTATAGTAAGAATAAAAATGTACTAATGTACCCTCTTTCCGAGAAAAAGTCCGGCGCACGGTGAGGAATGTAGCTATCATCTCGAAACTGAGGTACATCTGAAGAAGAACGAGTAAAAAACTACGCTAAAAGTGCCTACCCCACATGTGAGGATTTTACATATTTGTATTCTCTGGGTTGTTCAGAGCAAAATTGCAATACATCTTGTCGTACGAAAATTTCATCTTCATGGAGTTTTTCACTTCAAAGATTGGCGATTTTGAGGGTTTTTCAAATCATGGCGGGAATAAAATAGCTGGTAACGAGTGAGCATTTGCGACGTCGATGGAAGAGCTCCCTCCAACCAGGGTAATATAATTTGCATAGTAAAACGCGAAGGTTTCTTTGCAGTTTACACAATTTTTCACAAACCGGCCACTGTCATTGTAACAAAATTCTCTGATGTAAACACTATTTCTTTCAGTGAAGTTCCTCTATTAACCTCACAAGTGCTCACTCGTTATCAGTTTTTTTTCTCCCTGCCATGATTTGAAAACCCTCTAAATCGCCACGACAGCGAAAAACTCCATGAAGACGAAGATTTAGTGCGATTTTGCTCAGTAAATACTGCGATTTTGCTCGTATTCTTGAGAATACGGAGATGTAAAATCAACAGTTCGGTAGTCGTAACTGATTTAAACATTCCCATCACTGTAACGTGATATGTGATTAACATTTAGTTACATCATTCGTACCTTTCCTTTTGGATTTCTTTGTCTTACGACTGAGATCCACCGCAGACGAAAACACGCTCTGAAATGAATGCAACGAGTACTTTCTTATTCACATTTTCTTCAACTATTATGAAATCTTCGGTATGCATTCACCAAACTTAAAGTTTTCTACCTGTTCAACAAAGGTCCCATCTCCCAATGACAACAAATGTTGTAAGTTCATGTCAAATTCAATTTCAATGCTGATGGACGGGGCACTCAACTTTCGCGCGGAACGTTTTAGCTTGAATCCATCGATGGACTTATTTTTAAATTTAAATAAATTTTATACCAATTATTTTTTATGTCTTCTACAGTTCAAAACCGGTGATACGGACTCCAACGGTGGTATCGAATCCAGGTCACAAGAAACTTTTCTTTCGAATCCGTAAAGCAGATCTCAGTATTCAAGAGGCTGCACGCGTGACAGGGCATTTCATTTAACTATATATCTCAAACTTCCCCTGATTACCCCATTTAACCTCCAGATACCTTTATGTCTTCTTGTGACGTTTCTTCCACAGGGTTTTCTTCGTTCCTTTGATTGTCATTTTCGTCGAATTTTTTCTGGTTTGCATATTGTTTAATTCTCTCAATCACCCCACCATGTTTCTGCCTTAATTCAAAACATTAAATTATAATAATTTCCCTCCGTGTACAATGTTAATTTGCTATAAACAGTATATCTTTTAAACAGAACGTGAATTTACTGTCAATGTCGGCAGTACTAAAAACTCTCACCTCTTAGACTTCATTACATCTTGAGAACGTGTTTTCGACGTTGCACCAATTTCGAAGATTGTCTAAGATATAAAGTAAAAGCAACGTGGACACGGAGTTATCACCGGCAGCTTCAACAAAACTATTTCGACTAAGTCAATCGCAGTTACAAAGCTTTCCTCAAAAATTACCAACAATTCCTTACCTGTTTCGTTTTATAACTTCTGATGCCATCTATAAACTTTGCTCGCGATAATTCTTGTTCTCCACCTGTTAAATATATCGAGTCCAAAGTCATTTATTGATTGACTCTGGCCAGACAATTTCTTGGACATCAATTCAACTCAAAGTAATCGAGGGCGAGTCTATTTATGGCCGAATATTTTATCAAGATTGTTCTAAACGAAGCAAAACGCTAAGTTTATCAATAAAAAAAATCTGCATCCAGACATGAGTGTTCACTGTTATCTAAAAAACTGAGAAAAAATATTTCTGGTCAACGTTTTCAAAATGATTGTCTTTAGCTAGTTGTCAAAATAGTTACCTAATAGTGGATGACAATTGAGAGACGCTGACGACATTTCCTTCATTCTCTTGATAGATTCCGCGGAAGGAACTGGTCTTGATTTCAAATACTGTTTATAAGCTTTCAAGCAAGTCTCCTTCTCAGAAACCTAGAAAACAAATTATGTTTCCTTCCAAAAAACTTTGAATTTTTCTCACAAAGAATCAGGGAAACAAAACAAACTAGTTTCCTGAGGGTTCGGAAATTAAGTGTTTTGTAATAAAGCTAAGCTTTCGCTGGATTTTCACTGAATTTAGGCTGTTTAACTGGATTTTCTCTGAGACAAGCGGTCAATTAGCGTTGCACTTACTGCCCGCGCGGGATACATTTGATTTGTCTAATGCCACGTGACCGTAAATGAACTAGTGGCTATCTCAGTCAGGGGCTAGCTATATAACAAACTGTTTTAACACAGGAATGAAACAAACATAAGAAAAAAACAGTTTAGTACTTTTGGGTTTAGATCAACTTAATTTATTATAGTTTACTAACACCATTATGGCGATTTTCTATCCCATCTTACAATTGCATTCACGAGTTTATATGTTGTACTTAACTAGGACTTTTAAGTTGAATCAAATTAAACTAATCGATTAAAATTGGGATCACGCACCAAGTCGGAAGATTGTTGATGAATATGTCGTAGAATGTCCTCTTGGTCGTCGATAATACATTGTGGAACATTCCCGTAAACCAAGTCCTTATTATCTAAAAACAACGCATACAACAAAATTAGCTGTATAGCTTTTCAAAGAAACAACAAGTCCAACGTTGCCGAACTAAATAGTTTTAGCAAACCACGTGACGAAGTAGAAACTTTTTGAACAAAAGATTTCCTTGGCGTCTAACAAAAACATATGATACGAGAGCCTCCGATATGGATGACTGTGATATCGACACAAACGTTACCTCTCATTTTTCTCAAGTAATATGACTTACTATTTCCTTTGTACTCCTCTTTCGCAGTTCTCAGTGGCTTTCCGAGGAAAAGAAATAAATCAAGCATATATGCTACCTAAAAAGAACAGAAGACAATTTCGAGCTTTCGTGTAGCGGAATTGGGTCAAATTTGGAAAAAAAATTTTTATATCCTACCATACGAACCAATAAAAATCGTAACCTTCGCTCACCATCTGAGTCCATGTAGCTCAATTGATACAGGTTACAGGAGATCAGGTTACAGGTTCGAATTCTCGTCAGGGGCTTAGAAAACTTTTCTGAGTTAACGAGCCTGAGGAGCATGCTCACTTTTTACCTACATACAGCTAAATTAAGCTACCACATGCTGCAAAAAATCGGCCAATATAGGTAACTTAATCTAGACTACATGACTTGCCGAGTCTGCAGTTAGCAGTACACATGTCAACTACAAACCGGTACAAATTGTAACCTTTGCTCTTCCATCTGAGTCCACATAGCTCAATGGTTAGACGATCTCCTGGCGATCAGAAGGTTACGGGTTCGATTCCCGTCCAGGGTTCAGAATATTTTCTGAGTTAATAGCTTAAAAGTATGCTCAGTACTTATACTTAAGCTTTTACGATTTCTTCTCGAACAATGTCTCTTCTGGTACAAATCATACCTCGTCGGATGCGACCAATGAATAAGCTGAGCCAATTCGACCAGCTCTTGCCACCCGACCTAGCATTAAAGCGAGCACGAAAAGACTGGAGATGGTGCACCAAGGAATAAACAGTGAGAATCAGATACGTAGACTGAGGCAAGGATAGTATACATCCTAACGAAGACAGACACACGATACAGACACAAGGACAAACACCCACCAAATAACGCAAACAAAAACGCAAATAAGAAACGACAACCAACACAAAAAGCAGTGCGGACAAGATCATGGACAAGAGCACGACCATGAACAAGAACACGAAAAACAGAACGAACAAAAGCACGAACATAAACAAGAATATGGACAAAAGAACGAACATGACCATGAGCACAAACAAGAACATTAACAGGAACAAGAACACGAACCAGAGCACAAACTAGATCGCTAACACGAACAAGACCACGAACATGAACAAAAGCACGAACGCGAGCAAGAGCACGAACCAGAGCACGACCAAGATCACTAACACGAACAAGAGTATGAACAAGAGTTTAGACACCAAAATGAGAAATCATAAAACGCCAAACATACAAAGCAAACAACCAATGAACCACGTACTTACCAACTCTATGAACAAACAACTTTGATTTGGCCGGGAAATTATAGTTTATCACGTTGTCCAACATGGGGATATCTATTCCTCGAGCCTGTTAAGAAACAAAAATAAATATCGTTTGACATCGCAGTTAATCGCAGTTATCTCTTCCAGACTCGTACAATATACCAACACATCAAACACTAAAAATTGTGTTATTAATGGTTTTGATACAGGCTTGGTTACTACAATAATTAAGGCATTTAGCTAAAATACTATAGACCTAAGCTAAAAATGAAATATCTGTACATAACAGGTAAAATATGTAAACTCAAGCAAATGTATAACAAAGGAATATTAATTATGAAATCCGTCAACATCAGACGCATGTATATGTTAATTAATAGAATTTAGTTTGTTAATCGAAAACCAGGCTTCAAGAAATGTTCGCTGGTGCCAGTTGACGGAAAACGAACGTTTCTTGAAGCCTGGTATTCGAGTAACAAACGGAACTCTATATGTGATGTTTACAGATTTCTCAAATCTACTTAATATTCCTTTGTTATACATTTTAATTACCCTTACATGAATTTATGTTTTTTTTACCTTTTATGTGTACATATTTCATTTTTAGCTCAGGATGCCATTAACCGACGAAGGTGACTGTATTTTAGCCGAAACGTTTTAACTCTTTTTAACTCTCTCCTGTCCGAGGACTTTCCCCTCGACGAGTAAAATCGTCTGGCGTTAGCCAGAGTAAACTATTAAAGTCTCGATAGGTCACTGAGGAGACTGTGTCAAAACCATTAATAAAACAATTTTTATTCAGGATGCCTGTCTGCGATTACAATATTTTAAAACATTAACTCAACTAAGTTTATTTTTTCACGAGTACTTACTGCAACATCTGTAGCAATGATCACCATGACTTTCTTCTTTCGGAATTTCGCCACGTTGATTTTCCTTGCTAAAAAAACCAGATTCTCCATCACGTTTTAAACAAGCAGCTCTTGCTAGTTATAAACTTTTATATCAAACTACCTGAGGTCAGTCGTGTATTTGTATACTGTTGCTCATGGAAGGCCCGATTAGTTAAAGCTTCAACCAGTAGCTCGTTAAATAGTGTGTAAGATTTCGTAGTTACAAAGATTTTTTTCATTTTGCAGATTCTTTTCTTATTTCATTGCAGTAATAATGATCAGCCTATGAAGTATAATTTTCAGTACATAGCTTGCGACTTTATACCCAGCAATGAATAAGAAGTAAAATGTTTAGAATATACTCCATCTCTTCCTTTAAAAGTTGATATTCAATAAATCTTAATCATTTAGGTCTCATTAGAATGATGGCTTAATAGAGGGAAGCTCTAACAGTACAGTACTTTACTAAATTCCACCGAGCCAATATGTAATTTTTTTTTTTCACTTAATTTAATCAAGATAGCTTCAAGTTCAAGATTTTATGTGGACTTTTTGGACATAAAGAGTTGTACACAGGGATCAAATAAATAGATGGACAGTCAGACTGACAGAGAGATAGATGGACAGACAGACAGATGAGGGGCAGATTTGTACCTCAAGTCCCACATAGGTTTGTTTGTTGAAAGTACTATTTACTATATGATCAGCCAAACTGTATGGGAATTTACAAGGCAGGCCAAAGTCCTCCATACAGTTTGGACACAAATATTATAAATTACCTATCTGATGATGCATCTGAATGTGTATATTTACAAATTATTTTAGGGATACAAAGCATTTGAGTCAAAAAATTCGAATGAAAAGGTCACTGTAAATTGAGACAATGTTGTATCCATAATTACAACATTGATTAAAACTAAGTTTCTTTTGTTTTTCCCTTGTGAATTGTTAATGATTTGGATAAGTGTCTTTCCTGGACATTCTCATAGTGAAACTGTTTTCATCCCCCACTTACCAGTCTGATCCAAAGCACTGTACACACACGAACAAGGAATGTTTGCCAAAGTCAGAAGCTTAATTAAAAAAAAAATGGAAATAAAATAAAATGAAGCATATACAACAATTTGGCTTGGTCCCATGGTCCTGCAGGAAGTTGTTGTCAGCCAACCCCATGGTATTCAATTTAAACCAGGGTTTTTAATTTTTCCCCCTTAAATTAATATCATCTGCCTTAGTGAAAAGCCTTGGGATTGATTACTTACTAAAATTCACCCTTCATTCAGTATGCCTGCATTTTCTACTGATGTAGCAAGCATTTCCTTGTGATTAGCTCATGATAACCACCTTGAACTATTGAGCATGTGACTGCAACTTTGCAACAAAGAGGTTTGTTATAAACCAATCAGCATACTCCCAAGTAATAACATAACTCAATTAAAATCTTTCCAAATGAAACCAAACTTCCCACTATTTTTTCAGGCAGCAAGATGTTTTTCAAAGATTATTGGTTTGAGTTCATTGAGTTTTGGACAAAGATGCAGTGCAAAGTTGGAGTCTAGATCAGTTGAACAGGACAAATCCACTAGAAATACCATTAGCTCAATGTTCTCAGAAATGTAATGATGAACAAATAAGTGCCTGATTGGGCTCAATAATTTTCCCCAAATTCAAAAGCTGTGGTAAAACTGTCGCATTATGGTTAAGTTCTTCCATCAACATGGTCAATTCTCCCTAGAGAAAGATGTAAAGTCTCAAGCAAGTACTTACAGTCTTCAGGTATTCAACATGGTGTCTGGTTGCCACGAAGATCATTGTCTGTTCAGCAGGTTTAATGACTGACTGAAGTAAATGAAGCAACACAGCTGTAGGGAAACAAAAAGAAGTTACTACTGTACCATTGATTGTCACCAAGAGCAGCAAGATTAGGAGCATTGCTGTTTGCGGTAGGATGGAGGCTTTTGAGTGGTTGACAAAAAAAAAACAAACACAATGATGATTCTTAACTTGCACTAATTTGTGTTAGTGGTGATAATAACGTGGCAATAATGAAGGTATTATGATATGAAAGTGATGGGCAATGGTGATGATGGTAACAGCAATGGGGCTGATGGTTTCAGCACTGATGGTAGTAGTGGTACTTGCAAGGGTGTCAGTTGTAGAAGTTGTAGTAATAGTGCTTATACAACTGGCCATTATAATAGTTTTATGGTTCTAGCAAGTAGCGAAGGGGCAACTTGTCAGGGCCACAGGAGCAGGTCTGATAGGTGTGGGGGTCACCCAACCATAAAATGTAGTTTGCTTAACCATACCTGTTTTATCATCTGATCTCACTGAAAAGAAAGCCAGCTGTCATGAACAGAAAGGCATACAATTAGTTTATGCTATACAGGAAAGAAAAGGAAAGTTAAGAAATAGTTTACTTTACCTTAAGTTGTTCACTTATCTTTGTGTCAACATCAAGTCTCAACAAAACTGGGTCATTAAGCCCTAAAAAGCCAAAGTAACATAAACCAACAATGCTTTGTCTTTTGGGCAAGAACACGACATACATTTTTATCATCCACGTTTCTTTTGATGAGTCTAACTAAAGCAACAAAGAAGCACAAATATCCTGTGATATGTAGACAGTAGACTATTTGTACTCTAAAAAGACCTATTTGACAAGATTTTTTTCAAGACCTAGAAAGTGATGAATAATATGATTAATTGTACATGTTACACAATGTCAAGTTATGTTCAACTTCTGGAAGTTCTTTCTTTTAGAAATTTTACTAATAGAGGGTAAACATTGATGTTGTTGGATAAAAAAAAAACTCATTAGACACTAATGCACCAAGGCAAGTGATGAAACAAGAACATAAAACAAAAATATAAAAAATTGTTGAAATGTGATTCATTGCAAATACACCATAAATTAGTTACCAGGCCCTGATATTTTAACAACATACCTGCTTTGGCAAACTCCACCAGTGACTTAGGCAGTGTTGCAGAGAATAACAATGTTTGCCTGGATAAATTAAAATCAAAATACTAAGATATGTTTTAGAATTTAACTCATTAAAGGACAAGGGATACCTTTAGTCTATTGTTTCTAATAAATATTCTGTGTGTTTGCATCCACAGAAAGCCTTCTTGAACCCCTGGTGTGTATGGGCCTGGGTTACTTTTTAATTTTTATACAGATTCTGAAAAACTTTGTTTTGGAAAGAAATTTGCACAGGATGTCGATTAAAATCTCAAATGTTGAAGAGACTCGTCTAAAACTACCATTTTTGGTGACAAGATACACAGTAGGGAGCCAATATTTTCTGGAAAGCCCTATCTAGAAATATTATATCCTTCTTCAGCATGACATTGAATGTCACACATGATATCACACGCAATGTTGTATTTATTTAAACTTCAGTCACTTGGTATAATAGACTACAGCAAATTTTATCTCAAAGAACCCTAACTGTAGAATTGTTGATCAGCTTCTGCAAAAAGAAGCAAACGTAACAATTACTTTTAATTGTTATATTAATTGCCATTCTTACCGAGCTTCTGGAAGCCTGCTTATGATTTCATGAAGTTGTTCAGCAAATCCCATTTCAAATAATCTATAAATAGTAGAATTGATGATCCACAGGACAAAATGCAAACACCAACCAACAAAATCCTTGCCTATCAGGTTATAATATTTAAGCCAACAAGATAGCTGGATGCCTTGGGTTTCAAGATGAAAGCCAAAACCTTTACCCCAATAAGGTTGCAAGCTTATAAATGTGACACATGGTCATATGATCTGTTGTCCAAGTCATAAGACCAAGCATGGAAGCAAGTTAGTGGAAGATGGAATTAATATGATGCCAGATGGACAGCAAACTTTACTCCATGGCTAGCAGACTATCAATTATGGGTACCAAAGAATATAACAACATGACAATGTCAGTTCAATTGTTAACTTATTCACTGTCTCTGACCAACTCTAAACTACAGCACTTGGCAGAGGGAAATATCTGGGAGCTTAAAATGTTACCACAATATATTTTCAAACCTTTAACACCTTAAAGTCCTAGGAAATTGATAAAACAGCAAAGAAAAATATGCTTGCTGAATTTTTGGTAAATATTTAGTGGCAAACTACTGTGTGTTGTGACCAGTGACCTGCACAAAAAAGCACTTCATCTTCCCTGATTTACGTTTCAGCATAGATTCCAAAAATTGTACTTTTGATTCATAATTCCAAGAGAAACATCATCAAAGTTTCAAAAGTATAAATTGTGCTCCAAAGACCTATATTTAAGCTACTGGACCAAATAGAATTAAAAAAGGAGGCTGTAATGATTATACTCTACCTGTCAGCTTCATCAAAAACAACATATTCGACTGAGAATAACTTCAGGTCCATTTCCATTATCACATGTAAAAATCGACCAGGAGTTGCTATGATGCTAAAAATTATATAAGGAGCCCCACATTATTACATGAAATATAACAGGATTGGCACAATGGCTGAACAGACCATTCTGTCTCAGAAAAACTATTCTTAGAGGATTGTAAACCTAAGCAGAAACTCATTTGTTTTAGCAAAAATTCTCCTAGTGGTGCAGCCAGGTAAAATATTCAACATAGTAATGACAGTGCTACTGTGGTTTAAAATATTCTTTTTAATTAGTTTGATGATTTTAGATTTAACGAAACAGTTTTCAAGTATTTTTTTTTGTCAGCATTCCACTCATTTCCCAGTCAACCCATCTCAGCAAAAATATAAAGTACTCATCCTGAGGTGAAAAGCTTTATTTTTCTGATCTTCAGGAATAGAATTTAAATATGTAATTTGAGATAGATACAACTTCCAGTTTTTCAAAGCTACACACTCATTCAAGGCAGCAGATTTGAAAGAGGCAAGGACATACAGGTACATAAATTCAGCATTAAAAATAAGCAAGCAAATAAATGTACATGTGTATCTTGTCTCTTTGATCTGGTTTAAGTCTAATAATTATCAATGAAGATAGTTTTCTATATTGTCCATAGTTTACTTACATATCAGGATTTTCATGCAATGCTGAAAACTGGTTGTCCATTCTGGATAAAACAAAATGCACATAGTCAAAACATATTATTTTACTTGTCTAATCCAAAGGATTTTACTGATTGAAACCCGTTGGCTAGCCCTTGAAAGTTCAAGTACTGTAAGTAGAAGGCAAGAATAAGTAAAGGCCTGATAGATTAGTTAAGTTAGATTAAGTTCACCAGCTACTGGACAGAGATTTGCCAGCTGGAAGACATTATTTTGCAACAGCTACAGACTTTACAGAGGATTTGTCTACCATTGTAATTCACATTTTCTAACAAAGTCCACAAGTTTGTGACTATCCATAAATTTTACCTGTCTCCTCCCAGTATTACAGCTGATTTTAAGCCAGTAAATCGACCAAGCTGCAAAAATTGGATAATAATTTTACAGTAGTAATGAACGATAACAATTAAAGTGATGATCTGGGTTAATAAATGATAATGAGTGCATAAAAGTCTTTATATAATTGCATTAAAGTTGGAACTGACTGAACAGGTGGAAAACAAAACTTCATAACAATAATAATAACCCAGGAAAAAATTTTAAGTAAGCTCATGACACACACATTGTGGAAATAGTAATGTTTAATAAACTAACATTTCATTGCTAAACTGAACAACATCATCAGAGTGAATAACGGATTACAGGACCTTGACTAGATTATAAATTGAGTCACCAAGGAGTTAAACCAGCTGATTGTTTCTCATCTAATTTGATAAATGTTTTATCTTGTTAATTCTTATCCGATTAGTGGTTCAAAAACAAAACAAACACCTCAGACTGTCTATAAACAGTTGAATTATATCACATAAACAAACCAGGAAACATACATTACGTGCTTACCTCCTTTGTAAACTTTAAAGTTTGTAAGGCAAGTTCTCTTGTTGGTGATAAAACCAAAGCTCTTGCACCAGTCTTAAGATAAAAAAAAACACAAAAGATTATTTAGCTTCAGAGCACTCTTATGGTAGTATTTGTTTTGAAACACAAAACAGTAGGACAGTTCCACAAACCTTTGCAGAATGAGCATGGAGTTTTTCAAACATTGGAACAAGAAAGGCTGCAGTTTTTCCAGAACCTGTAAATGAATTAACCTTTATTACATACTCCTGCATAGAAATTGATTATACAAAGGCTATTTTGCCAAAATGCATGAGAGTTAAGATTACCATATTGTAATACCGGTAACAGGAATAATAAAGAAAGATTAACAATCAGGAAGGTTCATAGTCCTTCAGGACATTCTTGACCATTATTTTAACCAATGTCGTATAACAATATTTGTCCAGACTCCAATTTGTAAGTGTCCTTGATAATTATATATTTTCAGACCTCAATGAATCCTCGCCTGTTCAAATTTCCAAGAAACATGAAGGTTGCAAACATAAAAGAATTTAAGAAGCTTCATGATCATATATTTGGAGCTTTCTAACACATTTAACAGTTTGAAATACCTGTTCTTGCCATGGCAACAACATCTTTGCCATCCATAACCAAAGGTATAGCCTATAATTAATAACATTTAGTATAATGTTGGCAGTTAATCATTGGTTAAACTTGTTGTAACAAGATATGAAAATGAATCTAACATTTCATACTGCATTACTCTTTTAACCATTAGTTGTATACCTACACAATACACATAGTTGCTGGTTAGACTGCAAATAGTGTAATGGACCAAAAACCATCTGAATAAATTTCCCTATAATTATTAACCTTTTCAGTTTTGTCTACATGTGAAAATGAAGATTTGTCTTCATCATTTTTTAGCACCTGTAGGTCTTGGTCCTAACCTTGGTGATTGGGTCTAACAAAAGCCTGCCAATAATACTTTCATCCTACAGACCTCATTACTTGTTTATTTAAAAAAATCCAGCTAAGATGGCCATCTGACACTTTCATTTGGTGAATAGAATTAACTGACACTGGCTAGTATGTAACAGAAAAATTCTATGAATAGGTTAGGACAGAATTAGGCTGAAAAGTACCAACTACTTGACAATATGCATGTAAATGTCCTCAAGCTTACTGTATCAGCCATTTTAGTTCTTTTTGGACATGACTTACACGAAAAAAATCACTGGAAGCAACCACAATAAAATATAAAAATGGTGACAGGATTTTCATCTTATAAAATATGGAATCGCTGGAGGAGTTGTATTATATTCCTTAAGTAATAAATAAATAAATAAATAAATAAATAAATAAATGAATAAATAAATAAATGTATCTGATCTGGCCGAAAAAAGAAATGTGGAGAGAAATCATTTTGCTACTCTAGACACTAAAGTACTGTAATCATCCATCTTTCCTGGATTGTGCAGGGAGATTTCTAGTGGCCATGGAGATTAAATTTAGCTAACTTAAATTTATCAGTATATCTAAACTAACCTTTCTTTGTATGGGAGTAGGAACCTTGTAGCCTTTTTTCATAATTCCTTTAAATACAGAATAACTTAAACCTAAAATTAATATAAAAAAAGACTACTATAATACTGTGACTTTGTTCAAATCTTTACACTGGGTCCCAAATCAACTATGGAGAAAGCAATAACTGACCATTTAACCAATTTCTAATCTACTGTAACTGGTTTATTTTACAGTATGTACACTAATGTAAGTAAAGTGGCAATAACCCTATCTATATGCCCTGTTGCTGTTGGTTCTAATGGTGAGTTTGTCTTGTAGGTTTCAGTCACATACTGTATATTAACATGTCTTAATCACAATTAAAAACAGTCCAGTCATGACATGTATGGGTAGTTAAGTCATTGTTATGAAAAATGTAAGTACCACTGGCAATACTGGAACAATTCATGGTAATAATGACCTTGGCTCTTCTGCGCTACAGTGTGACCTTGTTTAGGCTCTCTGCAATGGGATTTTAGTTTCAAGTGAGTACCTGTACCACATTTTTATCACTTCATGGAAATTTTGTTATTTCATAACGAAAACCATTTCATTCTTAATTTTGTTCAAGCTTCAACCAGTTCTTGGAAACAATAAAATCAACAACTGACCAGAACCTCAGCATGAGTGGAAGCCTTGTTGCTGGCCTTTTTGTTCAGTTTTATTTTATACTTTTATGCATTTTTTATTATTAGATTTGAAATTGCACCTGTGAATTCCGAGACTATAATGACAGTTCAGTCGTGGCTGCATCTCCGTTGACAGCCTTTGTGTCTCATTACATTTTCGTTTTGCTAGATATATTGTATAGAATATGTATGTAAGATACTGAGAGTAAAATGACAAAGCCTATCAAGGTTTTGAGACTTTGAATATCACTTTTATAATAAAAATGAATAATGAAATATCGGAGCCTTCTTGCATGGTTTTTTGAAAGAAGGGTAACCTGCAACTCAAATCCCATTGCAGATAGGCCTTAAAGTTTTGAGATTTGGATTGGCCATGGTGTGCAATAGAAGTACGGAACAACGATCAGCCAGCAAAACGGCACAGTTCAAAAGGCAAGTCCCAGCTTGTCCTGGATTAGCAAGGAAAATTTCGAGGAATTCAAAATAAATTACTAGTTATCTCACCCATGACTTGGAATCCTCCAGATTTCTTCTTTTTCCTATTTTGGTTCACCATCATTTGCTTAACACTCAACTCAAAATTTTCCTCCTCGTCATCTTCGATCTCTAGTTCTCCACCAGCCATGGCTTACAGTCGTTTACAGTGAAGGTTGCTGGGCACCGCAATTAAGATAATGTGCCGCAGCAAGACGATAACAAGACGTACAACCTCTTACTCTTCAAACTTTTAGGAAAACGCGTCCGCCATGTTTTGAGTCCACGTATAACACGCGCATCCTGACCATACCACTGGACCATACCCGTGAAACCCACGAAATCTCACGCACAGACCAAACGCGGAGGAAAAACAATATTGAATAACAAGTCAAGTTTAGAAGAATTCAACTATTGGTTTTATAGTACTAACAGCTCGTCTACCAGACCTTTTTTTTAGTTTTCATGTCGTTCTTGTTTATACCGTGACAATGCCTTGAGTGAAACCGAAAAATTCTTCAAATGCTCTCCAAAGAGGGAACCTTTGAAAACGCAACCTCATCATCTTTTGAAGTGTCAATGAACGGCTTCCCTGACCAATCGCCCGAAACTCCAATCCACTGATATGGCAAATCAAATTTCGTTCATCAGGTAAATTAATCATCGTTTTCTTGAGGAATAAAAACATGGACACTTCAAAGAGAGGCGCAGCCAATCAAAATAACAGTGAAATGCATCCCTAGGGAAAAGAACTTGGAATTTTCATTGGAAATCAAGTTCGCGCCATTCAGTCTTCTGTTGTGATCACTACAGTGGATTGATGCCAAATAAGGAGACCATCAAATACCACTGGGAAATTTGGGGCCGAAAGATTTGCAGTTTCACAGTCTTGACAAACGGACTTTTGTTGAAGTGAGAAGAATTGTCTCTCTTTTTATGTCCACTGCAGAACACAGCGACCAAGAAGAAACAGAGAAGAAAGTCAGGATGGACGTTTCCTCCACACCTCCACCGAGAAGTCCTGTACGTTTTTTTGGAGAAAGCCATTTCATGTGGGCACCAAAGAAACCGTGTCGACCGCAGAAAGACAGCCGTCCTCGTAGGTCAGCAAGAAGCTTAAATTTCTCCGGTATCCCAGTGAACGAAGAGAAGGACGAAAACAAAAGTCTTGAGCAGATAATAAGCCGAGGAAGGCCAGACTATTTCAGGGGTACATACGAGGGGACAAGATTACTGACCCCCGAATACGAAAGAAATCTCCGCACTCCAGGTCGACCTCTTCGAACTTCTCTTGTTGCTGGTCGTTCTACAGCGAGAAGGATTGATTTTGCAGCGTTAGCTCTTGGTCAAAACGAGCCTGGATATCCTGAGAGAGCTACAGTCGGTTCTAGGACAACCTCTGGGAAATTTATTGGTCAAATGGAAATGTCAGCAGGAAGGCAAGCCATAAGACAGGCCGTCGAAGAGTCTACTTGCATTGGCAACGATAAGTCTGCGAAGCGAATTGCCAATGAAAAGGCCTGCTCAAGCATTAAAAAACCAAGACTGGCACGCTTGATGAGGTGACAGAAAGAATCTGTGGTAGATAACAGAGTTTGGTTGAGTAGAAAAGAAAGGCGCTGGATTAAGATTTCGCTTGAGAGAACGATAACCATTTGTGTGAACGAGAACAAGACTTTAATATTATGGTAAAAATTTATCAAGTAATATGCCACTAAAAAAATGTTAAATTCGATAATTTATTTCAGAGGATTGTTCGATGCTTTTGAGCAAGAAAGCATATTGTTTAATTGAACTTAAGAAATGTAATTCCAAATTATTTAAATTTTGTGTTATGGATGTAAGTATTGGACAGGATTCTGCAGGGCAGATTTGGGAGATTTATTTCCCACTAATGTTAAGTTCACTTAATTTAAAAAAAACGAACAAAAAACTACGACCCACGTCAGCGTGCAAGATTTAGAATAAGAGAAATTAAATGATTGTGTTTGTACATATATTTCAAGCGAGGAAAATTGTTTGGACCAAAAGAGAATTAGATAACATAAGGCTAAATGGAAAATAGGCAGATAATGAAACCAGAAAAAAAACAACAATATTTCGTTGGGTTTGTGCCACAGTCTTGTTGATTGTTTTACTTATTTGTTCGCTTCATTCAAACGTACAATTTTAGCCAAATACGACCCAGATGTACAAACGTCCATTTCGTGATTGTCACCATCACAGAATTCTCCATCACAATATCGACTCTCGGTTCGAAGTGTTAAAAGAATTCATCCGTGGGATATATTCAAAGCCCTGACATAGAACAGATCGAATAATTTATGGAAATTACTTTGTTTACAAGCATCTCATCTCCGAGATAAAAAAGTGCAAACGGTCCAGGTAGGGTTGCTACTACATTGCTTAACTCTTTCCTGTCCGAGGACTTTCCCCTTGACAAGTAAAATCGTCTGGCGTTAGCCGGAGTTAAATACTAAAGTCTCCATAGGTCACTGAGGACCTATGTGGACAGGAAGGAGTTAAGGAAATAGGTTTTAAACCCTGGTTAACTCTTTCCTGTCCGAGGACTTTCCCCTTGACGAGTAAAATCGTCTGGTGTTAGCCAGAGTAAAATACTAAAGGCTCCATAGGTCACTGAGGGCCTATATGGGCAGGGTTAAGGTACATGAAATTAACCGATCAGATTCGACTTTGGTTAAAAGGTAGGTTGTCATTTCTTCCGCAGTGTGTCAAGAAAACGGTTAACCTATTTGTGTTTCATTAACATTTTTTTGCAAATTACCTTCAGTACAACAAGTGATTTCTAAGAAATAATCATAATTTTTAGTAGGGTAGCATTTTTTGATACACATTGCATGGTTGAAGGTGCGTCCCAAAAGAAAGGTTTCCAGACATTCTTTCACTACGCCCCCAAGCAATTCTAACGTTAGTTTTGGAACTGTTTTAAGGTTGGGAGGGTAATAAAACTAGTTTAAACTATATTCTTTAAATCGTCGTCTTCCCACAAGGTTAATACTGTTCTTTTTCGTTAAACTTCCTAAGAAACCTTTCCAAGCCATGTTCCATCAAAAACATTTTCTGTTATTTTTCAGAAAAAAGAGAATTTCGTTCCAAATCCTCCCTAAAAAAGTTTACTGCTTTTCCGTTTTCATTACTGTTTGTTCCTGGCATCAGGGCGGCCATGTTGAAGGTACTTTGACAAGAATTCCGTCAACTGGAAAGGAACTAAACCTAATCGACTAAAATCAGAAGTCCTCCAAACATTATCCATCCGTTAATCTGAAATTGATCATAACAAAAAGTCGAAACCTAACCCTCACTCCAACCTGGGCTTAGACTTAAAACCAAGCGAAAAAATAATATAGCACGCACGGTTTAGGTCGATTAGATTTAGTCAGGGCGTCAAGGGAGAACAATTTCATAATTGATTGGGTCGCCCTGCCTAAATGAAGCTTATTATAATTATTTATCTTCTATTTTAATAATATTTATTATAATTATCATTATAATTATTATCATTATGATTATCAGTAGTATTACTACTACTACTGATACTGCCACTGCCATAATTGTCATTTCCCGTCAAATGCCATTGTGAGAAAAACAAACATGGCTACTGGATCTTTGTCCTTTTTACCAACTATCAACAGACCACTTCACACTCTAAGATGAATCATGAGTAATCAAGGCAAATAATATTTAACTTGATCCGTAACCACCACCAGTCATCCAGTCATGTATTTCTTTTGAATTCTGCCCTGATACATCTCAGAGAGTGAACCTGTCTATATCTAATTACATTTCCATTTAATCTAGAGGGGCAGTTTGAGTTTTCAATATTTCCCCGCTATCAGTTCCAGTCTTTTAGCTAAATGTTAGCTCAGTTAGACAGATTTTTTACGCGTTTTTGTGTTGTATTTTTTGTGAGACTCAGACCGTAAGTCAATCGATATTTTTACAAACGATTACACATCCACAACTGAACATCAGTTGTGGACTAGTAAAAAGACTTATATAAATTCAGGCTATTTTGTTGGATTATTATTTATTAGGGAATAATAAGTTTCCTATTTCTTTTTAATTGACCTTTCCCGCATTCGATCCAATGCCCACTAAACAATGGATCTATAGTCAACGTCAGGGTAATATAAAATATTAATAATAACACATAATAATAATAATAATAGTACATAATACATAATAATAATACATAATAATAAATAATAATAACACATAATAATAATAGTACATAATACATAATAATAATAATACATAATAATAAATAATAATAACACATAATAATAATAATAGTACATAATACATAATAATAATACATGATAATAATAATAATAATAATACATAAAATATAATAATAATACATAATAACAATACAAAATAAAATAAACAACTTAAAATGTCCACTCTGGCCACGACTTGGATCCATTGCTTCGTTGGCATTGGACCGAAAGCGGGAAAGGTCCGATACTTCTTGAAAATGACTTGGACAGCCAGTTTAGATTTGCTCCTTCACTTGTAGATTACTACCGCTGACCCCTCGGTAGGGGCCTGCACAGGTTACTTTCAATAACGACAGTTAGTAAAAAAATATTTTACAATCTCCAATTGAATATTTTACAATCTCCACGTGGTCTGGAAACACGAAGGTGGACTGGGATTAGTTTTCAAATAAAAATCCATCTTAAATTTTCAATTAGTTAATACCTCATGAACTATATAAGATTCTGCTCTAAAACTCGTCATGGAAATACCTTTCTTTTTACCGAATACTAACACAAGTTTCACTGAAGACACAGAACATTACAATTGATTAAAGATATGCAACTGGATTTCTATTGTCCCGCTAGTCCCAGGCCTTTTGGTTGTTGTCAGATCACGTTGTTATACATTCCAGGAATTAAAAGAGCAAGTTAACTTTAATTAACAGTGAAAAGTCCACAGCTGTGACTGAAAAACCCGAACACAACTCGACAGTTCGTCGTCTGCTGTCATTTTAATTAACACTTGTTAAATTTTCCTGATTTTCTGGATTTCAAAACTTCACCAAAACTTCAGTTTTAAAGGTACAAGTTCAAAATTCTCATTTTCACTAAGTTCGACTTGCTTTTTTCGGCTGTGATATTTAAGGAGTGCTAACATTTCGTTTTCGGACATAACGCCATATGAAAACAACCTCTAAGTGTGTGTGTTTAACTTTCAACGACAGGGATGCCACCCGGGTTTCCTTCCTTCGGACTGAAGACTTTCGTATGTCTACTGGAAACTGAGACGGGAACATTGAACACAAACTATCGAGTCACTACTTTGCAGTTATCACAGCTAGAGATACCAGTTAAAAGTTCTTAGACAAACTCTCCTTCGGCAACTTTGTTACTAAGCACGAGAATGGCCGATTCCCCTTATTACGTGAGCTGAATAAAGGTACCAAACTATATTTTCATGCAAATATTTAATTCTCAAAAAGAGAAGAAAGGTAACTGCTCAGATGAACATGACAAATAAGATTTCGAAAAGCATTCTTATAGTGATATTCAGCAAATGAATGAAAAGAACTGGCCATTTGGGCAAAATACACGACTTACTACTTTCCCCTAACGCCTCCCAGTCAACAGAGACGAATTTCTGATTTAACGAATAAATTACTGACTTCAAACAGCCAGGCAAATTCTATAAGCATACGTGCCCAGGACAATTAAACAATATGTGTTAAGATTATTTTCTCTTAATTAGAGGTACTGTTATTTTGAATGGACTGTTCAATGCACGGAATCCATCTAAAAAACAAAGAATAAGGCATTAAACAACTCATTGACCGATTTTCAATTGAAAAAATATTGATAAAACCCCCTAAACATTACGCAACTACACCAAGAAATTCAATTGTTAAAGTCTTAGGAAATTTTTGCTGATCAAACTGTGGAACGCCAAGGACTCAGAAGAACTCTGAGTTCCAGACGGGACTCGAACCCGCAACCTTCTGAATGCTAGCCAGACGCTCTAACCATTGAGCCACTAGAACTCAGACGGCAGAGCAGGGTTACTTTCGGTATTTAAACCTGGGACGAGCCAGTCGGCAATGACTTGCTGGACTGCAAGCCGTTAGATGTCGGTAAATCTAAATCTCTTTTGATCAGCAAAAATTTCCTACGACTTTAACAGTATGAAACTGCAAAACTCATAATTCAAATTCAATTGTATCCGTGGTTTCTCTCAACGACAAAATCGAGGCTACCATTATCAGCGCTGTTATTCAATGAAGTTCCCTACAAACTAAATTAGTTAAACGATCTTCAAGAATTAAGTAGTCCGTACCTTTTCTTATCGTACTCGTTGTCAGCTACAAACGCGAATGTTCTCATCCCAGGACTCGGTGGAACTGCGCGAAATCCACTTCGCCTCCCAGACGATGACATTTCCTCTAACTTATACCCATGGAGCTTCGCGACGCCAAGCGCCGTCGTATCAGCCATCTCACGATAGTAGTAAAGGCAGCCATTCTTGAGCACACAATAACGACGTTTCCAAGAAGTCCGATTTTTCGCGCCCTGTTTTCTCAGGTAACCATGGCAATCGGGTTTCTTTATCGACAATGCTGGAATAGCGACATTGTGGATGATTTCCTTTCTGATTTCGAAGTTTGTCTAAAGCAATAAATAAGTAATAGTAATAAATTAGTAATCAATAAAATGAACATGCTTACAATAAAAAAAACAAATAAAACACATTGTTAAAGCATTTTTTCCCTCCATTGTGATTCAGATGTTTAAAACCTTCGATGGTTTTAACACCAAGCCTAGCGGAGCACCTTCTTGTTTTTACGTAATAGTTAAAATATGAGCGGCCGATCTTTATGGCATTTACAATGGCGAGCCGAAGGTGAGCAGTGGTAAATGCTCAGAAAGATCGGACGCGAATATTTTAAGTGACTTATCACATGAACAAAATAATGAAGCTTATTAGTATTCTTAACTTTGATAGAGAATACTAGTAAGGCTAATTAGTATTCTTAACTTTGATAAAGATCACTCATGTCCAACTGTTGATCTTTATTGAGATTTACAGAGGTATACATGTGATTTGAATGCTCCGTTTTGATTGCTTGCTGCTCTCATTAATTATTCATCAATTTGATAAATGGATATACATATTCGAAAATTGTTAAATTATAGGTCTTGTAACATGACATATTCATATTACTTTACGATTAAAATTTACTAATAAGTCACGAGGAACATTCGAAATACATTGATTTTTACTCATGCTCACGAACATATCGTAAAGCAGTCTTTTTCAACCATAGTGAACTTCAGACAGCTGTTTTGAATAATTCGGACTATTCAGCACAGTGTAGCGGCTCATCGTCAGCAAACTACGAAATTTTCAAAAATTTTCAATTACGAATCCAAGTGTCGTTACTAACCCCTTCGTCGACAACTTCTGCTGCTTTACGCAAAGCCTCCATCCACCTGAATGAAAATTGAAACAAACTGAAGCTACTCTAGAAATGGCGAGTGGGAAGTTCAGGCTTGAGCGGGATTAGTCAGAAAGTAACGGAACTTACGAGACAATGCCATGAACAGGTTTTGATAAGAAGGTCGAGTAAGTAAGACGCATTTGCACACCGACTCCACTGCCAAATAGCACGAGACTTAAAAATTGCACTACTTACATCAACACCACTACCAGAAACCAAGAAACCACATGCACCTATTTTATCTAAGCGCCAAACATATTACTCTCAAGCAAGGCTATAAAAGAAAAGACATTTTCTCGGGTGTAGCCTTATGAATGTCTTTGATTAATGCTGTGTTACATCTTTCAAACCGAACCTCATGATACCGTCGACTAATCTCCATATTTTCATATATTATAACTTTATTTACACTTCTCAAACTCGTTAATAATTAATGAGGAAAACACAAAGGAAATCAGTGCCGAGACGCGGTTTGGATATGCGATCTTAATTAGCATAAAATTTCGACAACTTTAACCCGATTTTTTCCTCAAATACGGATTCATTTGAGAAGCCATATCATACACTCGAAGGTCGTGTTTGATCTGATTTCCTCAACACCTTGGTGAAAAAACTGTGCTATCGCCTCGTTTTTCAACTCACTTCTCGGTTTTTGGATATCAGATCAAACACTCCTTCTCATGTATAATATATTACTTGAAATCTTAATTTTTGGTTTTCTACACCTCCGGATACCCCCTCTCTTCATGAATTTAGTTGCATCCCACTATCTCTAACCGTAACGTCAGTAAAAGAGCTAAGGAAAAACTGGAAAGAAAGGGAAAAAAACTTGTGACTAACCTTAACATGTCCTTTGAAGTTTCGGAACAAAAGAAGTAGGTTCTGCCTCCTCCCTTGCTGATCTTGAGGCAATTTTTCTTATGAAATTCAGAACTACGGCTCACAATGTAGCTATTGAGGACGACAATACCACAAGGAACAATATCCTACAGTCAATTTAGGGAACAAAATGATACATTGAATTCGAATTCTACTGTAAACAAACATCAACTGTAAAAGCCCTTTGAAGGAAAATGTTTTGAATTTCCGCCAAAATTATAAACAAAATCTCTTTTCCATGCAAAATGCATTTTTCCTTGACCTGTGCTACACAACGATTCCGCATGATGGGTAAGTCAAGAATCCAGCTAACTTACCTTCGGTGTTTTGTAGTAGTACAAACATCGATCATGCCTCAATACACACCTTCAAGAAGATAAAAGACAGTATTTCTTAAATAAGGAAATCAGCGACTACTCAAAAATTTAGACCTGTCTATGGTAAAGTTCAGATTGTGGTCAGGTCATGGGCGAGACAGTACGAGATAGACGACCAAAGAACGTTCGTCGAGCTTGTTTCCTTAGAAAAACGATGTCTGAGCCCTAGACGGATATCAATTGAACCCGCAACCTTCTGATGTGAGACGCTCTAACCATTGAGCTACCACATCTCAGATGGTGAACTATGGTCAACAGACTTTGTGTTCAACAATTAATATCTCAATCATTATCCTATCGTGACTTCCGCTTAGGCAGTACATATTACGAACCTGGACCATAGTTCACCATCTGAGTCTTGGTAGCTCATTGGTTAGACTCTCACCAGCCATCAGACGATAGCAGGTTCGATTCCCATCTGGGGCTCATAAATCGTTTTGCTGAGGAAACGAGCTTGATGAACGTTCGTTGGTCGTCTCATATATACCAAGCTCTCACGTGAACAGACTTTGTGTTCCCGCAATCAACACAGTACGAGATGGCTGATAGATCACGATTAACAGAGCACTAGGTAAGTGGAGACCGAAAAATAAGCCCCAGGCCTTAGCAACTCTACTCGATCTTCTGCTATAAATTATGAGGGTTTCATCACAAGCTTTCGAGAGTGAAGGATGCTAATTTGTAGACAGATAGCTGAGATAACTGCTGTTTTACCATCTTCTCCGCCAGTTTTTTGGAGTCATTCCTGTCCCACCAAGTTTCAGAAGATAACCTGAACACAAAACATCATCTAAACAAACAAACAAATTACGTAAATGTAGTACAGTAACATGTAAAGGAAACAGAATTCCATTCAATCTTTAACAGAAATACGCCTTAAAAAGACACAGTCGAGGTATTTATTTCGTTCCTTTTATACCGAGATTTTGCTTTAGGTTTTCTTATGCTCTGAAGTGATGCGGGACCCACGAGGAAAACTCTAGTGAGCCAAATATAACAAACAGTAAACATGCAGCCTTGATATAATTTTAGCTCAAGACATTTTTCCTACCGTTGCCGTAGTCCGAACCTAAGGCTGCATTCTTGTGGACCTATTCCAGCGATTCTTATTCCGGAACACGGAAACAAAATACTATGTGTTTTGACCAAATCTACAAATTTTTCACATTCTGCAATCTATGCCGTAAAACAATGCAAAGGAAATACAATTCCATTTATATTTCAACCGAAATAGGTCTTAAAAAGACACAATTTTGTGTATTCCTATTCCAGAATAGTACCAAAAGAATGCGCCGTTGAATTCCCAATTATCTCTTGAGACGACGATTCCCATTATCTAGTTGCCAGCAAATGTTCAAATACATCTTTAAGACACTTGTCAGTAAAATCGTAGACGTGACGATGATCATTCGTATGCGAGAGTCACGTGAATGCTCGAAAGTATACTTCAAGCACGTGTTGGTGAAAGTCGATCATCTGGGTTTCGAAGTATGGTTTCCGTGCGATTTAGAGCGAGTGGTTTGATAGGCTTCGAACCAAGGAGGGTTATAAAGGGATTGATTAGATGGTCTCTTGCTGGTTGTAGAGTTAGGGTTGGGTTTGCTTTATGGTAACCGTTGGGATTAGCGTTAAGGTATGTTCAACGATGAATTCACGGTATATCCTCGGTGTATCTATGGTGTTCACCACTGATACACACCGTTGATACACTGTTTCCACACCGTAGACATCCTTGATACACCGCTGATACACCGTTGATAATATGTTTATGCATCCAACAAGGGTGTTTGACCGGTGTATCAACGATGTGTCAACAATGTATCAACGGTGTATTAACTGTGTAGGCATGGTATCTACCGAAGGAGATAACGTCTACCTGGATACGTCTCAACGGTGTATCGACGGTGTATTAACTGTGTATGCATGGTATCTACCGAAGGAGATAACGTCTACCTGGATACGTCTTAACGGTGTATCGACGGTGTATTAACTGTGTATGCATGGTATCTACCGAAGGAGATAACGTCTACCTGGATACGTCTCAACGGTGTATCGACGGTGTATTAACCGTGTATGCATGGTATCTACCGAAGGAGATAACGTCTGCCTGGATACGTCTCAACGGTGTATCGACGGTGTATTAACTGTGTATGCATGGTATCTACCGAAGGAGATAACGTCTACCTGGATACGTCTCAACGGTGTATCGACGGTGTATT
>JBAHVQ010000490.1:526863-579311 GCA_036872915.1 Nanipora kamurai | reverse complement strand
ATTATCATTCGACTTAACGTTGTTGTTTCCATTATCATTCGACTCAACGATGCTGTTTCCATTATCATTCGATGCAACGCTGCCGTTTACATTATCATTCGACTTAACGTTGTTGTCTCCATTATCATTCGACGCAACGCTGCCGTTTACATTATCATTCGACTCAACGTTGTTGTTTGCATTATCATTCGACTCAACGATGCTGTTTCCATTACCATTCGACGCAACGTTGCTGTTTACATCATCACTCGACGATACGCTGCTATTTACATTATCACTCAAGTCCTCATCTTCCACATGTACACTTGTTCTTTCTGGAGATTTGCCAAAACGTTCTTGAATTTCTGGGTTGTTCACAATTTCCATGAAACTCTCAAAAAGTTCCTCTTCTGTGCACGAAAAATCTCCACCACTGGATCGTGGGGATGGAGCAATCTCACAGCTGGTAACCGACATGATCACTTTCTCTCATGGGACTGTAAGAGATGAACATTAGAATATGGGATTTCCCCTGCTAATATGCACTGATAGTTTTTACAACGATTAATCCTTTCAAGGTTTGCATGGTAATAATATCATAACTATATCAAGTTTGTGGAATACCTCATACTATTAGGACCTGGTGAGAAAGAACTTCATCAGCACCTTTCTTATTAGGTTGAAATACTGATTAATACCATATCGTTAAAACTTATATATTTTGTAAATAGCTCTAGATATCATTTTCTTCTCCATGTAAAATTTTCTTTTTTGGCACATGCCCTTCTGTGGAAAACAGCTTCAGTTGACAGGGTCAGTGTGTTTAAATAAAGTTTTTCTATCTGTCTGTCTGCCTGCCTGCCTGCCTGCCTGCCTGCCTGCCTGCCTGCCTGCCTGTCTGTCTGTCTGTCTGTCTGTCTATCTATCTATCTATCTATCTATCTATCTATCTATCTATCTATCTATCTATCTATCTATCTATCAGAGCAATTGCCAATGGCCCTTTGGGTCATGTCACATAAACAAAACAGCTGAAAACCATGCAAGGATATATTGGTGTAACACTTTTATTTTATTTAACTAAAACTAAAGACAACTGGGTGAATTACCCCAAGAGAATGGTACATATGCTATTTAGTGGCCGTCATTCCTAGCAAATCACAGGGCTTCTTGCAATGTCAATGGATTCCTTCATTCTCTGGCTAATGTGATTCCTGGCATAATCAACATGTTACATGCTAATGCTCATAAAATGTGATGTTCCAAGAAGTTGACATAGTTGTTAGTTTTTGCAACCTTGTTTGGGATTTAAGAGTGGAAGCAATTGATGAAGCAACTGGAAATGAATAAATGAGGAATTGGACCAACAATGCCCAGGGCTCAGCTTCTGGGTTACTCAAAGAACATTCATGGGCCTCTGGCCAGAGGAGCATAGAACTGTTGGCCTGTACATGTCCCTTGGTTGCATAAAATTTACACTTAAGTGTAACTCTTCAAGTGGGACTATTGTGATTCAAATAAATGAACCTGCATGGGGAGTTGCCCAAAGAAGCTTATGGTACTAGAATCCATTTTACAAATACTGTATTCCATTTTTTATGTCCATTTTGGGACAGTTTCACCTAAACACCCTAAATCATTTTGCTGTTGTACTTACACTATCCAATAAGCAAATTAGCCAGTAACAGCCTGGTAGCTAGCTTAGAAGAGGATTAAAACATTGTACCTTAATAGCATGGATGTCTGAATTTCTTTTGTTCATAAAGCTCCCATTGGCAACTAATAATATACTGTATCTCAATCAAATCAATTCCCATTAATATTACCTAAACTGACATCAAATAAACTTCTAATATGACCTGTTTTGAGGTAGTATTAATATAAACGAATTCTGATGAGAGAGACCTGTTGTAATTATGAAATAATTATGAAATACATCACTACAAAAGAAATTTTTGACTGACAAGGTATTACAGCTACTAAAACTTCTCTAGATTTGGGTCATTTAGTAAAATTCCCTTCCAGTTAATTTTTTTGCTGAATTTTACTAAATGACCCCGATAAAGTGGGAGATATAACACCTCATCTTGTAGTATTACTGATGATAGTTTTTAGTTGGAGGGTTCAAACCTTGCTAAGGTGTACTGAAATTTTTGTATTTCACTGGACCAAAAATAATGTATGTTTTGGCATTAGTTAGTTGATAACATATCATATTCTTGGTCATGCTCAAATTACCTTGTGAAGATTGAAGCAATATCTTTCAGGAAATTGAGAAATTAACATGTTGTAAGGATTTACAATCCTTGTTCGTGCTCATTCAAGTTTAAGTACATGTAATAGCAAAAATCCTCACTCATAGAGGCATAATAATTATTATGCATAATAATTATTATGTAGTAACATAACAGGGCCTGAACTCCATAGCAGCATGGGTAAAAATATCAATATTGTAAATCAATATTATGTACAATTTTAGTTACCACTTTTCTTATCAACCTGTGGGGGTGTATACCTCTACAATATCGGATCACAATACATGAGATTATTGGACTATAAAAAAAAGAAACAGTATTCTGGTGAAAAATACAACCAAGAATTAATAAAGTATTATGTATATAAAATGGAAACAGAAAGACGAAAAGTGCCAGCTTCGTTAACAGGTTTACCTAAATTTTCACTTTTTATGAAATATTATTTAACCAACTTATCTCTTCCCATTTAGAAGGTTTCTTTGTCACAATACCACCGAAACATCCATTGACAGCCACAGTAGATAAAAAATAAACATTTTGTCATAACGTTCGTTACATGTCACAAATGTACCAATTAGGTTCTGCAAATACGAAGTTTCGTCACGTTGAATCTACTTCATAGAACTTCCTGTCCCTACTCTACCCACATATTTGACAAAATGATTTACAACATTGACTTTGGCATTAGCGCAAAATGAACCGTTGGATATTGATGAGGAACTTAAGGTTGTCATACGAAATAAAGCGGCAATTGTAGATAATCGCTTTTAATATTTAAATTTACTAGAAACAGGTGTAAAATTCGTCGCCCCAACAACACCTCCTAAACAGCAAGGATTGGAAACAAACGAAGGAGGCCATGTTATAACTGCTAAAACGCCGGAAAAATTGGAAGTAACTTGGAAAAGAGCTGTCTTTAAGAATGCCAAACAAATGACAGGCGGGGTAAACGAGACGATGAATTGTAATTGACATTTTAAAATTCAACTCGGTCTCCTCGAAATTACATTTCTTTGGCACTTGTGTACTCACCAGAAAAAATGTGAAAACAAACTGAGGTGCAAAAGTGGGTTTGCGGTCAGGATTTTGTGTGACTAAATTCCGTCGTACTGTCTTAAGGTTATACAAACGAAATCAAGCCCTACAAACGGAAAACGATTGGGTCCTTTGTCCTGAACAGGTACTCCGGTATTTCTTCAGTATTTTGATTACAAAGAAGGGTCAAGAACATCCTACGTGCTTTCATAACGTCCTTCAATTCCTTCTGAATAACGTACTCACCTTATAAAGTTGCCAGTAGGACTGTAGCCACTACTTTTGGGTCTAACAACTAATCGAAAATACACTTCAAGCAGTACTTCCGCATGCAATCTGAAATTCAAGGTCTTTGATCGTTTGCTCACGCCAACGTCACAGCAGTTGCTGGGGGAGCGATCCATGTGCACGCATGCGTAATGTTCTCTTCCTCAGAACTACCGGCAATTGCTACCAGGGGAAACCAGGTACCGTCGTATATATTTTCTCTATTGTGTTCTCAATTCAAATACAAAAAAATAAACTCACTGATATTTTGCAAAATAGTCTTCAGAAACACTAAGTCAGATTTCATCCCAGTTTTTCTTTTTATCACGGATTCAAGACTACTTCCCTCACCCCATCATGGAACAAGCCTACAATTCCAGGAAGAAATCAACAGCCCCTCACTTACTGAAACAGAAGTTCAAATGGTCAAGGCAAACTCGCATCAGTCAATCTTATGCCATACACATTAAAAGAACATGAAGGACCTTGACAAAGTGATGGGAGATACCATTTTAATTAGCTTAATGACTTATTAATGCTTTAATTACCTTTCTATTACAAACCATTTTAATGGTTCATAATAGCCATCGAGGGGCAAGGGGCACTTTGGTATTTCATTCTAACACCAGATAATTTTATTTTACTCCTCTAAATGATGAGCCTTGTCTCAATTGTGGCTCAATGTGTCAAATGTGGCTCAATTTCATATTTTATGATGACATATTATTTACACAATACTTTGAAATTGTTTATATCTTGAAGTATTGTGTAAACAATATGACATTATAAGTTTCAAGTATTGTGTAAACAATATGACATTATAAGTTATCTAATTTGAATAATATGTAAATCTAAATATCTCAAGAACAAGGTGAAATATGGAAAAACAGTAAATTAACATTCCCCATAACTTTAAGAATTCTTTCAAATAAGATAAACTTAATTTACAAGTCACATGCCCTTTAAAGTTTAAAAAAACAGTGTATGAATTTCTGCCCTTCAAATAAAAAATAGTTATTGATGAAATAATATGTATATGGTTGAAATTATTTTCCACTAACAATGACCACATTGTTCACAGTTGGTTTAACTTCATTTTTCCAAAATCTATGGATTAAATTGTTAAATGTAAAAAGAACATTTATTTGTTGTTAAATTTGGTGCTTACAACATCCAATCAGTGCCCACTAAAGGGGTAAAATCTGTTTGGCCAAATTTAGTTTATGTTGTCTCAACATTTTTTTGCTGGATATCAGAAATCAGTTTCATCAGGACTGAATTGCCTCTTGAATACATTCCTTAAAGAAGCCAACACTTGCAAAGCTAACTTTCTACATTCAGCACTTGGATCATTGCTGAGGATATTTTCCAACCATGTTTGGCATTCTGACAACTCGTCCTGCACTTCACTCACAAGAAAGTAACCAGGCACACTTAAAATAGTCATAGCCAAAGCAAAAAGTAAAGACTGTCTAACTTGTGAATCATTATGATAGCGTAACACCCAAACAAATTCCAGAAGACACTTGGCCATGTTACGAGCTACAGAAGCTCCACGTGTACAATACATGATGTTACCAACAGTACACACCAAACACCCAAGGACCATGCAGTCTTCACCAAGAAGATCAAAGGTGTTTTGTCGAGAGTCAAACCCTTGTAAAAGTGGAAAGAAAAAATGCCCAGCCACTGGTGCAAATTTGTTTACTGACTCCTTGGGACTCCCTTCTAAAGTTTTCTTACCAAATCTCCTGGTCTTCTTCTGGATACGTTGTTCTATAATTACTTGCCAATTTTTAAGTTCACCAACTTTAGAATCATTACCAGTACTTTCACAATACTTATCTGCTTGTGGTACTGGCCTTGAGAGTTCTGCTGCAGCAGCTGCAAGGACATTTAATATATCCATTCTTTGTCTTAGGCTGTAGTTTGGAGCATAAAACTGCTTGGTAAGGTAATTTGCAACAGGCAATGGATGGCTCACTGTTGCAGCAACCATGCCACCAAATCTCAGTTGATAATAGTCTTCAAAAGAATACTTATCTTCAAGATGAAGAAGTACTGTCACAAGTTGTACCACCAGGTGAGATAGGTTGTCTTGGTCACTTTCGATGACACTTTTTACGACTCTAAGAGATGCTATGTATCTTTTGGAATCTCCAGAACACAAAAGACCATCTATACACTCAGCTATATATCTTGGAGGATGGATTCCTTCAATTAAGTCATGGTCATCTTCACTCATATCATAAGGTTGTAAGCCATCACCATCATTTTGATCATTATCATCACCTGTATTAGTATGTAGAGCTTTTTTTGTGCCATTAAAATCCAAAGTATTTGGAGTTCGGCTCAATGGGCCATTCTTGCTGAAGTTTTCACCAGAGACAACACCTGGCTTTTCCAGAAAATTCTCCTTCTCCATGTCAGCTTTAAACTTTGGTGACGTGGCCAAAATTTTTAATCTCTTGACTTCTTCATCCTCTTCATACTCAAACTGAAGCTTTTGGCCGCCAGGATGTAGATAAGAGGTTACACTCTCTCCTGTTATCATGCCCAGTCGACGTACCTTACTATTAGAGCTCTCGAGGTGGGCTTGAACTCCTGTCAACAGCTCATGAAGAAGTTCTTGCTTGTGTTCAGCAATTTCTTCATCATTTGCCTGCACAGCAGATAAGATAACAGCCTGTGTGACATAGACATGTTGTTGATAAGAAGAATGCTTGATTGTGTTGTAGTTACCCCAATGACATAGAAGATTCTTCAATGTTTTTATGAGAATGTGCCTCCTTCCAGCTCCACAAAGATAACCAATGATATTTTGGAGCACATTGATTTCATTATAATATCTTACAAATAGAAACTTGTGGGTAATGAGCAGATTCACCATGGCTTTGGTATGAATGTAATCTTTAAGAATTTTACAGAACAATGGATAAAATGTAATTTTCTTCAGCAAAGTTTCAATAACCGGTTCCAATGATGTTTCAGGAACTTCCATGAGCATTTGTGAGCAAAGGCTAGACCACAAAGGACTGGTGTACAACCATTTGGTGAACTGGGGAAGTAGCTCATCTAAGAGTACATCCACAGACCCACGAAGAACAACTTTACCAATAAATTGTGATAGAAAGGATATAGTATAGTTTGGTGAATTACAGGCAGCTTGGTGAACTCTCACCATACTTTTCAAGAGTGCATTTGCCAGCATTTTGAAGTAATTATTTGGATGGAAATTTGCATTCAGACTTAGCTTCAATTTGTTGGCTAATTTGTCTGGCAAAGAAACCAGTTTCAGCGGAAGGTCTTGAGATGAAATTTTCCTGGTGCAAGACACGCACTGAGAAAAAAACAGGTCTACGAAATTCCCGGTAGAGGCAAAATACTCGAGAATTAGAACGATTTGATGTAGCATTGTGGTGTGGTTTGTTGTGGAAATCGAGGAAGCCAAAACCAAGAATGACAAATCTGGTGGACCTTCAGTAAAAAGACTCCTCAAAACTCCTTGTAATCTTTTTTCGTCGTCCAAGAATTTTGGATCGACACTCCTCAATACATGTTCACAAAAATAACTGAA
Organism: Nanipora kamurai; assembly: GCA_036872915.1. Classification (NCBI taxonomy): domain Eukaryota; kingdom Metazoa; phylum Cnidaria; class Anthozoa; order Scleralcyonacea; family Helioporidae; genus Nanipora; species Nanipora kamurai. The sequence goes on along the minus strand of JBAHVQ010000490.1, from coordinate 572,198 downwards.
GTGCTTTTCCAGGAATTCGTTCTTGAAACAAGAATTATAGCGAATGCCAATGGAAGATGAATGTGGTATGGCACTTTCTTGATCACTGCAGCTTAATAGGTCTGTGACTTGCGAAATGATGTCTAACATCTCTTCAGCTGTTTTGCAATTCATAATTCTATTTCTTGCTTCACGTATAACCGTCCTCACTTCCACAGATATTTCCATTTTTCTTTTAAATTTAACAATTCGAAGCTTCTTCGGGTTATAGTTCAAATAGTACCTATCAGTGAAAACTAGGGATAAACGGTTCACTAATGTAACCTTAAACAAAATGTTAGTTGAATCAGTAAAAGTCCCCTATTTACTTCAAGATCCTCTTTTGGCAGATAATCAAATGGGACCAGTGGTTATCACAAAGTACCAGCAATTGGTTTTTCTTACAAAAATGTCATTTTTCACAGTGTTCACTGAGAGAATGTCATTATTTTCAATTTTTTTCTTAAACCTTTCCCAACAGAAAAGAAAACATGTATCGTTAAACTTTGGATTCTTCTGTCTCCAATCACGTGATGGATCATGGAGAGGCGAAATAGTTGCTTCTAATCGAAGCAGAACAGCATCGCCTTCTAAATAACGATATTTCTTTTTCCGCTTTCTGGTTGTTCCGTTTGAGCTTGTAATCCATGCCGATGCTATCTCCGTAACACGATAGCCAGGTGAATATGAATGTGGGGAAATTCTACCTTCGCAACCTTTGCAGAAAACAGGTTTATAGGCACACGTCCAGGCTAAGGTTGAGCAGTGTTTTTGGCGCTGCAGCGATTCAAGAGAGAAAAACCGTGGTTATCCTTGGTACTGGGTGGGGAGGCTATAGTCTGCTGAAGAATATCGACAAGAAACTGTTCGATGTTATTGTCATCAGCCCAAGGAATCATTTCTTGTTCACACCCTTGCTGGCAAGCACCACAGTGGGAACTTTGGAGTTCCGAAGCATCATTGAACCAATTCGTAACATAAAGTTCAGAGACGACCACCACTTCCAGCTTGCCAAAGCTGTTGAACTACAGACAGACAGACATGTGGTGGTTTGTGAGAGTGTTCTCAATGCAAAGAAATATGAAGTGAGTTATGACAAACTGGTTATTGCTGTTGGTGCCAGAAGTAACACATTTAATGTACCAGGTGTACAAGAAAATGCCTTCTTCTTGAAAGAAATATCACATGCAAGAGCAATAAGGAACCAAATTCTGACAAATTTTGAGCTTTCTGTCCATCCAAATATCACACCAGATGAGGAAAAGAGGCTCCTGCATTTTGTGATTTGTGGAGGTGGACCAACTGGAGTGGAATTTGGTGCAGAGCTTTATGACTTTTTACGTGAAGATGTGTCGAGGTTGTACTCCCAAGAAAAAGATAAGGTTCAAGTGACATTACTTGAACCTAATCAAATTCTTCCATCATTTGATCAGAAGCTTAGAGCTTTTGCAGAAAAGAAAATCAGGCAAAGGTCACGATTTAATCTGATTCAGAGTGGAGTGGTTGAGGTTCATGACAAATATGTGAAACTACAGGATGGTACAACTTTACCATGTGGCATGGTGGTGTGGTCCACTGGGCTTTCACCACGCCCATTTATTGGTAGGTTGATTTTGAGATACCTTGGGATATTAAGGGGATTTTAAGATTGGAGTGGGAAATGGTTTTTTTGTGGACTCCTTTGATCACCCTTTCTGCACTTAGTCTGTGTATTTGTTGATTGATGATTAATTAACCTTTGATTATCCTATTAACTATTTCAATCACTTTTTATATCTTTTATTGGCCACTTTTACTCAACAACCCTGAATCTGGTCTTTTGAGAGCTAATGGCAGATCACACCAGGTGATTTTTAGGAGTTGGTTGTTGATTGTCCAAGTTGTTCTAGTCCTGAGAAAGACTGTGAACAAATGTGCTGACTGCCAGGGCACTTATAGCAAATGGTGAGACTAGCAGAAGCCAGATCGTCTGTGAGGAATCACAAATAAGCAACAAGAAACAGAGTCAGACAAATCACATAATTTTCTGAACTCCAAATTCAATTCACATTACCAAAGAGTTATTGTATATATGTCCCAACAGCAGACCCACATTAACACCCACCCAGACTTACCAACAAGACTCACCTAGTCTATGTACACACTAATAAACAAAAAAAAAACATTCTTAACACTCATACCTGCCACATATACCCACTATAACATCTGCATGACATATATTCTCTTTCCCTATGGTGCACACATCCAAACTAAATAAACAGGCTAATGTGGCCAACAGGTCACACTTGACTGGAAAATGACTGCTGCTGAGGCAATTAAAAAATAAAGGTACTAACAACAGTCTTTTTTTCAAATCAATATTAAAACAATCTGAGCTATCATCCAAATCCATTCTTACACTGCCAAGTTTCCTTAACAACCATGGCAACTGCTCCAGAATTAGGGCCATTCAAATGCTTTGTCTGCTCAAACATGGGGCTGGAGTTTGATAGACAGAATAGGGTTAAGGGTCTGCAGTCTTTCTTTCCTGAGTCAATTGTGGCTCTTGGTAGCCTTGACTTTCAGAAAGTTTGTTCAGTAGATGCAGTTGAGGGCCAGGCTTCTCAGAAGTGTTGAGGACAAAATTAACTTGCATTTCACAAAACTCCAGATTAATCTTGCTGTATTTGTCAAAGATTTCACTAACACACCAAAAAATACGAAAATTTTAAAGAAAAACTAAGTTAACACTGCATGAGAAATATCATCAAATTAACAAAAAGTATCCATTCAGAATTAGGATGAATGTTTAATTGTTTGATCTCTATTTTAATGCGAATATTAAAGCCCAGCATAGAATGCGAAACAAAGGCATGATATAAAGAGTTTAATAGAATCTTACGTTTCGTTGTATACATCACAACATCTTCAGAGATAATATGACACATGTAAATATACACTGTAGCTTCAGTAACCTTAATTATTATCTCTGAAGATGTTGTGATGTATAGAACGAAACGTAAGATTCTATTAAACTCTTTATATCATGCCTTTGTTTCGCATTCTATGCTGGGGTTTGACATTCGTATTAAAATTGAGATTCCCGCCTGGTCAATCTCTGGCTAATGTTTGATCTTTGTTCAATGTTTTGTTCGTGTTGATACCATTATTGCTACAATTTATTTTCCTGCTAGAAAATTCAGATCTCCCAAAATCAAAACAAGGACAACTGCTGGTTGATGCTTTCTTGGAAGTGAAAGGGGTCTCAGATGGCAGTGTGTATGCCCTTGGGGATTGCGCGTATATCGAATCAGGCCCCCTGGCTTGCACGGCCCAAGTTGCTGAACGACAAGGAAGATACCTTGCTAAATGCTTGTCAGAGTCGTCGAACCCAACCTACAGTGTGCAGCCATTTTCATGGCAGAAAATGGGCATGCTGGCATATGTTGGAGATTACCAAGCCTTGGCTGAATTTGAAACTACTAAATTACGTGGATTTATGACTTGGCTGCTATGGCGATCTGCTTATCTGACGATGCTTGGAAGCTTTAGACTTCGACTTCAGGTCCCTTTTGATTGGATGAGGACATTCGTATTTGGACGGGATACCTCCAAATTTTAGATGACTCAAAGTGATTCAAATCATTGTCTTGGAGATACTTTTTCTCAACTTTTCTTTATTTTCTTCCATTTCAATTTTTTCCTTTGCTTTATTGCTCACCTGACCGTCTAAAGTACATACCAAAATAACTGACGGTGGAGCTCCCAAGTGAATGTAATTAGAAAAGAGAAAGTTAAAGTTCCGCTTGCGTCTTACCGTCTTATGAAAGTTTAACAATGGTGGTAATTGTTCCCCCATTCACGGGACAAATTCTTTGTCCCAACAAAGCATTGCATGTATTTGACAGAATCGATTCTATTTTGCAGCATTTTAACAAGAAAATGCATGTTTAGAGCGTTTGGAGATTCTTTAGGCTTGGTTTAATTTTCACAAAATTTTCGACATTTACCAAAGCTTTGTTAACTGACCTTATCATCTTTATTATCGGAATTTTGAGCAATATCAACAGACCTATTTACCTACCGACTTTACCTATTTAAATGAGGTTTTAATAAAGAAAGCACAAAATGGCCCTTGCATAGCCAGGAATACATTCGAATTGAACAGCTATAAGTGGGATACAATGGTGGCCACTTGATGTCGGGGCACTTCCAACAACCTTACCCCAAGGCAGTGTGATATCGACTCGGATTAACCCCAGAGATCCAATTAATTCCGCCAGTATTAACTTGGATTTAGCGGCTTTACCCTCTTGAAAAATCATTAGCCATCTGCGCTGTTTGGAACTTGTGTTGCTGTCCGAAGAACAAACCAACTGGTTATTTAACTTATTTCTTCAGTAATTCACCGAACAAACTTTTTTACATAAAAATAGGGGTTTGCCAGAGTTGATCGCCCAATAACCACTGAGCATAATTGAGGCCCCCACAGGGATGAGATCATGAACTACAATAACTTCTTTATTAACCGTAATCGCCAAACGTTTGAAAAAAAAGTAAGCCACAATATAATCCGAAAGTAAATATCAGACGAGTAAAAGTAAATATGTTGAAATCTCGACCAGTAACCAAAGAGAAAGAGAAATCGGCAATGGAATTTAATATCCGATAAACTTCATTTCTTCTGAAAATGTTAACCGTAAGTTTAGTCATACATCGCACTCATGGTGTCCACGATAAATTTTTCAGTTTATATCACAGTTCAGTGAATTTGATTGACTATTGTACCATTTAATATTTGCTAATAGTAGATAAAATACAATAAGCGAACGAAAAACTCCTTTTAATTACAAGTCGACAACATTTAAATTAAAAACTGTTATTATCTGTTATAAATCAACCAAATTTATCCTAAAACAATTGAACAACTTTTGAACCGTTTTCTGTGCGTGCGATAGTGAATTCGGTCTTCCCCCTCGTAAATAGTTCATTAAAAACTCAAGCTCGTTGTCAAATTGTTAAATATGTTTTAACATTTTTTTGTCCAATAATTTTCACATTAAGCCTCCGTCAAGAGTTTGATAACTTCACGAAGGAACATCAAATTAATGTAGATAATAAAGACAAAATATAATGACTCTTGCTTTTCTCTTTGTTCCTTTCTTTAAACTTACCTTTCAAAGTTTTAATTTTTTTAGATAATGAGCTGTTTGATATTTCCAGTATTATATAACTCTTTATGTTAAGTCTTTATGTTATTCAGTGGTCTTCTCTTTACAGTTCCCGTGCTATGATGATAACGGCTTTCGTGGTATCACAATATAATATTACAATAACATCACATTGTGATGTTACGTCATTTTTTTCTAATCAAATTAGAGTTATTGTTAGCAACGTTACGGAGTAAATAATCACGAAAAAAGTTGTTCGGAGGTTTGAGAAAGAATCAGCGCTTCAATTTTTCTCGAAAGTTTTTTGCTTCTAAGATATCCTGGGCGACATAGTGAGAAAGCACAGTGGTACTTGGTTTACTGGAAGTCTACAGTTTCTAAGACAAGATTTAGATTTGTTAGTTAAATTTGTCAATGTGTAATTATGAAAAACAAGTTTACTCGCTGTTTCATCGAGTTCCGGCTTTATGCGTAACTTAAAACAGACACCCCCTAAAATTTACAGAGCAAAAATAAAGAAATCCAGAACATTTATGAGAAAATTCATACACAATATACTCAATTTACTTCTTTGATTTACAGGGTCAAACTGGGGCCTCTTGTCAAACGAAAAACAAAAATCTAACATATCCCAGTAACGCCTTGATAATGGTGAACAGATCTTGACATACCTGCATGGAATTCTCCTCTCTATACCCCGACAGGGGGCCATCTTGCGACTTAAACTAGTAATTTTTCTATTTGGTTTTTGCTTTAGCAAGGAGAACCCTCTAAGCAACATTTTACCCTGTTTTCGGCGCTGAATAATGACTTAACATTCTCTGTTTTGATCGCCTTGTCAAATATGCTAAACCGAAAGCAATTTGCATTTTACTGGCCCGGCTATTACGTATCCCGGACGATTTCAATATAATCAGGACCTTTGGGAATTTTTCCGTCCAATCAACATCATTTCGTCAGCAATTAACTAAAAAATTATCCAAGCTTTCGTACGATGGCCATTCATAAAGTATTCCCAAGGGAGCTATCTGGATTATCTTTCTATTGGCCAAGAGATTATCGTTTTTTAAACTGCAGACTTTAAAAGTTTGCTTTCTGCTTTACCGTCTTCAAATTTGTCGTCTGTCCGAAGTGGTTGTGTTGGAAAACCGTAATGGTTCGAAGTTTAGAATAACCGTTCGAAGTACCTCCATTCCGAGGAAAAACCTAAGGGAAACTGACCGAACTGTTTTACTTTTGTTGGCCTGGTTGAAGGAAACTAACCAAGCTAGTCGGCGAATTGCTCGATTATTTTAGTACGGTTATATGATGAGTAAAGCCCCAAGAAAAGACACGACGTATACGAAGCTTTTCGTTGGAAATATCCCTTACGGAACTAACGATGAAACTCTTCGAACCTACTTCGCTCAATTCGGACACATCGAAGAAGCAGTGGTGATACGGTCAAAAAACGACAACGCTTCAAAAGGCTATGGTTTTGTAAGTTTCAAAACTACGCTTGGGTTAGTCGAAATGTGCTTTACATTCATAAGTACATAGATACTTCTAACATATTTTTTGCTTTCAATACAATGTAGGTGACAATGAAGGATGAGCTGGGAGCACAGCTAGCTTGTCAGAATAAGAAACCTCTCATTGACGGCCGAAGAGCCAACGTGCAATTGGCTTACCTAGGGGCAAAAAAGAAAACCAAAGACGGTACGTTTCAGGCTGTGTTTGTTAATTCATCAGACACATCTGTTGTAATTAATTATCAATCTCTGATATTATTTTTCGCTGTTCGTCTGGGCTTATATTGAATTCAACAATACTCATACAATGCGCGGAATGCAAGTTTTTGCCCGAGTATCGCCTTCAACAGTAGAGTGACTAACCCGGTTTATACAGAGGAAACATCGAAAATACGTGTAAAACAGATATTTTGATGATTCGCTCATGATTTGCTTTTGGTTTACTCGAATAGGTTCGAGCAAAGTATTCTCAAATGGGACTGCAATCAATAAGTCGTATGGGTAAGTCTAAAACTAGAAATTTAAAGTATATTACTCGTTTAGGTATATCTGAAAAGTCCACCGCATTTTGATGGTTTACTACTAAGCTCGCCATTATTTTTAAGAAGAGTAGTCATATTCGTTTTTTTCGGTTGTTTGTTCGCCCACAGGAAGCTGTTGCTCGACGTAGCTTGTGGCTTGAACTACTTTTTATTTACATAAACCGGTCTTCTACCAGCTCGTCCTAATTGTTTCAAAGCCCTATGGACTTAGTTCCTTGATAAGTGTCAACAGTGAACACGCCATGCCAGCCAAACTTGTCTGTTAAAACGTCAAAATAGTCGAACATTTTTTCCAATTTGTTTACTCAAAGACTTAGGCTGTTATGGAGGGTTTCCGCTTCTAGTCATAAACCCCGGTGTAGTTTCAGCGCTCATGCGAAACGACAAGGAACAGAATGGTTAAGCTTAATCAGGGAAATAAAGAACCGGTTTCTTAGGGTATTGTTTGAAAAATTTAAACCTTAATCGAAACTCGAACGAACGTACAGTTGTTGGTTGACTTGGTCCTTCCTCTTACCAACGATTTTAATTTTTAAATCACCGCTATATCATTGAATTTTTACTAATATTTAATTTCATATTTGATGGTTTTACATAATATACGGTACCTTCGTAACTCGTAAGTGCTACAAGTAAACATATTAATTAAGTTGATAAATTTTCATAAGACTCCTTCAAGAAAGTAATCACATCCCTAATGGAGTCTGCACTAAAATTACATTTAAACATTAAGAGAAATCACGGTAAACTCAACTTGTAACTTTCCTAAGTTTTTTAAAGACGTCATATGTTCGAAGTAAATTTGTACTAAAGTCAAGCTCTCCTGTGAAGAGACGATTTATTTACCGACTCAAACTTAAATTATTTCTTGTAGATATCATGTAATGTTTAAGGTTTCACCATAAAGAGTTTTCAATGAATTTTACTCTTTCCTGTCGGTATCGGACTTTGACTATTTTATTCTCTCTAAAACGCCAGACGATTTTACTAGTCAAAGACAGAGGTACTGCTGGGAAAAGGATAAACTGGGAAAAGTCCTATTTTACTGGTCGATTAAAGTATCGAACATTTGTCAAGAGTACATCGATCTCCAAGTGTACACGTGGGGTATGGGGCAATTACTCCAGGGAACCAAATACTAGGGGTACCAAATTGATAGGTTATATTATGAAAACAGTAATGGAAAGACATCGTAAACGCTGTGACAATTTTATCCCCCCGATTGCTACACCATCGTTGACGTCATTTGGATTTTTCAAGATGGCCATGGAAAAGGGAGGTAGAAGTTAAATTTGCTCCTGAGCACCGATCGTGGTCAGTACACCCTCATAGGTTTCTTTGATACGAGCCAGCTGGTTAGCCAAGGTTACTTGCCTGGTATAATTAGTCTGGTGGCACAATGGTAGTGCTCGTCTCTCTCACTTTTGTGGCTATAGTTTAATTTCGGCTCCGCGCAGTTTTCTGATTCAAGTTACCTTAGCCACATGTGAGAAGAGTGTTTCAAATTTGACTCTACCAAACATCGCACGTTTTCTCCAGGTATCCCGGTTTCCTCCTACAGTAACACTGGACCCATGAGGGATTGTCCTCACTTAGCCTCTAGGGAGAACAGTGTAGTTTAACTGATAGGGTTATCCAGTATAAATAGAGAAACTTTTGAGGAAAATGGAGGATTTGTTTGTCGGATCAGTGTAATTGATAGTTACTTGACGTTTTTCTATTCTTGAACCGGGTTGGCTTTGGTTGTGCGACGTTTCAGAAGTTGCTACTTCCATCTTCAGGAATGGTGAAGGAACCTTCCTTTTCTTCCTTTTCGTCTTTCAGTATAACTTAAACAAAACATCTCTTTCCAATCCTGCCACACCTACAGTACGCATGCGTCTTCAAATCTATCAATCTTGTTTTAACTGGTTAAGCATGAAAGTATATTACTCCATGACCATTTCAGTTTTGCATTCGCCTGTCGGCGCAACAACGCTACCTTGAAAGTCATAATAGCGTTTAATGCAAGTGAACCCGGATCTAGTACCCTTTTTACGTCTCCTTTTTCTCGCATCACCGCGAAAATACACCGTTTTCAAAAAATCATCACTTTTGAAGTCCGGAAGTATGTGTTTTTCCATAAAAGCGTATACGTTTGTGTGGGTCTCGCTTTGCTTTTCCAATGTTCCTTTATGGAATTTTGCTCAGGGCTGATATTGGTAAAGAATTTTTTACTTCAATGTCACTAAACGAAATCTGTTGTTTTTAGTGTTCCACCGCCCCCATTCGTCATTCCAACAAGCATGGTATTTCCCAACGGACAACAAACATATGTTGTGGCAACATCTCCGACATCCCCTCCTGCTCCCATGAGTCCCATGGCAACCTCTTTGAGTCCTCCAAGTCAGCAACCAGTCTTTTTTGAGTATTCACCTTACCTAACAGGCGCCCAGACTGTGTTCTATGGAGGCACTTTGTACGACCAAAGCTTTGTCCCAACTGGGCAAGTGATATTAAGTTCTCCTGGATTCCCCCCACAAACCTATGTTCAACCGTTGTCCTCTCCATCTCCTACGGGACCCATGCCCACACTTGCCATGCCCGCGTGCCAACACGCGCAGTTCTTTGTTCAAAATGGCGATCAAGGATTGAACCAGCCCAGTCAACCCATGTTGGTTAATCAATAAGACAATTCAAAACAGAAACGAGGATCCAACAACGTTTCAATTTTATGACCGGAAAAGGAGGAACTTGATCCAGAATTTCTGTCAATGGAATTTTAAAGGAATAAACTGCGCTAAAATCTCTTAAGCCATTGGTTATGTCCCTAACTGAATGTTGTGATGTCGCAGTAAGAATTCTCTAATTTGTGCATAAAATGTGATTAATGTAAGAGTCGTAGACTATAGAATTTAGCAAGGAAAATAAATTTGTCAGCATCAATTTGTACAAGACCCATTAGGTTTCTTAGCCATGTAAACTACGAGAAATTATTGTCCAATGACAACAATCGGCGCAGAGATCGACCAGCAAAAAAAAAATTCTCGTCACTTTTACCACCCACTACTGACAAATTACTTATTAAATGTAAACTTCAATGACTAATAAAATATTGAATTAATGCTGTGCTTTGTAATTGATTTATGTACACTACTTTCTAAGTCCCAGTTTCCACTGGGCGAAATCTTCCGTGCGCACTACTTTTTTCGTTTATCTCATTGACTCTCGACAACCCAAGAGCTCCCGACAGCCAATGAGAAATAAGAAAAAGGGAATTACGCGCGGAAAATCCGCCTAGTGGAAATTTAGTTTGAGGCCTGGTTTCCACTAGGCGGAATTTTTCGCGCACACTGCTTTTTCTTGTTTCTCATTGGCTCTTGAGAGCCTAAAAATTCTTGAGAGCCAATGAGAAAATAGAAAAAGGCAGTACGCGCGGAAAATTCCGCCTAGTGGAAATTAGGTTTAAGGCCTGGTTTTCACTAGGCGGAATTTTTCGCCCGCACTGGTTTTTCTTGTTTCTCATTGGCTCTTGAGAGCCTGAAAGTTCCTGAGAGCCAATGAGAAACTAGAAAAAGGCAGTACGCGCGGAAAATTCCGCTTAGTGGAAATTAGGTTTAACCCTTTAGCGCCCGTGGTGAGACTTTAGTATTTTACTCTGGCTAACGCCAGACGATTTTACTCGTCAAGGGAAGACCCCCGGGCATTAAAGGGTTAAGGGAGAAAAACTTAAACCCTCTATTGCTGTTACGATCTGTCAGGTGTCTTCCGAAGTTGGATTAATATATTTACAAAATCTTTTACGTCAAAATGGACCTTTCCCTCCGCTGTCAGTGCAATTCCCACTAATGGATCTAAGAAAAGGTCTGAGTGCCACATTAATTTGTCCACTCTGGCCTCGACTGATGTCTACTGTTTTTGAAACATGGATCGAATTACGAGAAAGGACAAGAGAATTACCTTCGAACAACCGGCCACGTTATGTTTGCCGAAAGTGATATCAGTAAACATAAGCCCTTATCCCTCAGTTTCGCTTTTGAATGTGTCCTTTTACGTCACCATCATGCAGAGCGAGGCTGTTCGCTTTTGTTGCATGCGTAGCAGAGTCCTTTACGCAGCTGAAATTCGGTCGTGGTTGATCATTAACACAACCAGTCGTAACATAATCAAAGTAGACAATTTGTGGCTTAATTTTGTCTCCCTGACTTCAGGAAAGAGTCAATATTACCGAGGGTTAATCCAACTGCGATGCATACAGATAGTCTCGTCGCACAAAACTGGCAGACATGTACGCATTGTCCGCCTGTTTTAAAATGTGTTGAGGTACGAAGAGTGACTGTAAACCAGGGTAGTAAACAAATTTGGAATTATCTGAATACGTTACAATTCATATTTAACCATTCTTGTTTCATTTGTTAATTATTCCAATAAAAATAACCATATTTCTATTTAATTTTTTTTCTTCGCTGAAAGTAGTCATGATTGCTTTTCTTGAATAGCAGGAACAAAAGTGTTGAGAAGGCCACTCCATAATTTCCTCCTTACATACATTTTCTTCCAATTTGCAGTGCAGAGCGAACTTTTTATCAAAGTTGATACCTATTCTTAAATTGGTTTATTGCTAAGAAAGACTGTCAGGGACAAAAAGGAAAAATTTACTGATGGCTCTCTAAATGAATCTAATCTAAATAAGAAATTTGATAGCGGATCTCCTTCTAACGCAAAATTTTTGTATATAGCCAGACCAAAAGCAATATGATTCTGCCCAGGTTTGATTTGGCATAACATTTAGTAAAATAATAAAGTTTTGTTCTGCGTTTAAACTCCCATATAAGGAAATGCAGGGATGGGCGTTGTTCACTCATCTTGTACACTTCCTGTGAATATATATTTGGAAACCAATCAGTCTTGTTAGGGCAAATAAAGAGATGGATGAGCCACTAGAGGATTTGATAACGCGCTTAGAAGCTGTAACTACCAGGCTCGAAGCCCTGGTTGGAAGTGCAAAAACGTCGGAGTTGGAAATAAGTGTAGACGAAGTAGACAATAAAGACTCGTTTATTAATGTAGAGAAGAATGCCACAGATCATGCAGCAGCCATTGACAGAAGCTCCATTGAACAAGGTACCAGCCCTCTGAAGTCACGCGTTGACGTCAGATCAACTTATTCAAATCGTTCCTGCTCCTTTCTGATATCTTGCTGCGCTGTAGTTTACGGCTGCGGGACAGTAATTTTATTACACTTTGCTCACTACATTTCACTATTTTATTATGGCAGGCGCTTCTGTGACGGCTTTTGACGACGTAAGTACCCAGGTTAGATGAGATATCATTGATGTATCAACGGTTGATGTGCAGGGCTTGGCGTAGAGAAGCGTTTGTAGAAAATGGTTTATTGGAAACTTCTGGTTTCTCTTTACTGACTTAGTTATTTACTAATTTCACTTATTTATGTAGATCTACAACGACAAGGTTGTGGCCTACTTAGAATTGTCAGCGAAGGTTGGAAGTGAAGTCAATGAACAGGTGGGGTTACATTTGTGTACAAACGTGCCTTGTCAAAAATTTACAAGTATCGAGAGAGAAATTACATATTCGTCTAACACTTTCCCAGGTGCAGTTTCTTTCTGTTTGAGGCTTCTGATGTTCTGCCTTAATGTTAGAGTCCCCTTATTGAGAAATGTGTAATATCGAAAGTAGTTGTGGATGTTTGCTTTGTGCTGCAAATTTGTTTTCGAAGTGACTCATAGTTGTCGTCTTTGGCCCTTCCTGTTAACTCTGTAAAGAGCCTTGCTCATTTTGCGTTATTTGGTTTCTCTTCAAAGGCTGGGATCGTTAAGAAAGCATTTGATTCGCTGAGGGCGTTGCTGAAGACGGCTGAAAGCTCTGCTAAGCCTTCAGATGTAAGTTTACCTTTGAAAGAACAAGCCAAAGTATAACTATAAGTACGGGATGAGAGTTTCACGACTCCTCTGATAGCCACCAGCTGCATATGAAGAAATCATATGTGAGCCATTAATGATTTTTATGGATTTTCACTTTATCACGGAAACCAGGAAGTGCAGTATTTCGTGTGTAAACAGTTAAAAGCGTTTTAATTTGTCGCCCTTGACACGCCTGTTGTTTTAATTATGTATTGTGTAATTGGACACTATGGGCAGTATTTAATATTCTTAACATGTAGTGAACTATAAAACTGTACCTCTTTAGGGATCAAAGGGACTGTTAGCGAGGCAAACCAGTGCTAGACTGTTAATATTTATGAGTACTTTCCCTATTGAGTGCAAAATAAAACATAAACCAACGTTGCAAGTCCCAATGTGAGCCCATGACAAGACCGAACAAGTCCAAAAGACAACAATTCAACTGCATGACTAAAAGACTCATAACTGTCCTCTGCAAATGGCCTGAATACTGGCCAAATTTGTGAAATGACTGCATGGAATAATTTTCAACTTGTCAAACAAAAATAAAATAACAAAAAATTTGTACAGCTGGTAATTTTGTCTTTGTTCGTTCTGATATTTTGAACTAACTTAGAATGGTTTGGTTACAAAATTGGTGCCCCATTATCCCAAAGTCTCATAGAAGATTATTCAAATATTTTAAAGGACTAAATGTATATACAGATAATGGCCACCTTAGTAGTTTTATATGTGTAGCCAAGTTTATCTCATTGATATCTTGTTGGGATTTCTTTAAATGTTGCTACCTGAAAGTGAAAGGGAATTTGTTTTTGATGTCCTTGAAATGCAGGTTCAGCACATTTTTATGTGGTTTCTGGACAACCAAGTGGGAGTGTCACACCAATAGTAATTTTGATATATATTGATTTAATTTTGATATAAATATATTATATGGTCTAGTGGTAAGACAACCGTACCGGCAATCGGGAGATGCGGGTTTGATTTCCATTGGGGAAACTCAGAACTTTTCTGAGTAATAACTAAGCTTGAAGAACGAGCTTTTCGTCGTACTTATCCAAGCTTGCAAATGTCTACATTCTCTACACTCTGTAGATTGAGTTTATTGATATATATATTGATATTGTTGTCCACCAAAAGTACTTTGCTTACACAGTTAGTCATTTTAATCACAAAACTCTGTTATCCCTATTTATTCTGAAGGTTCTATTGGCTTAGACCCTCATCATCTCATTCTGCTAGGACATTTTTGACAAGTGTTGTTTTAAAAATGTTTGTGTTTCCTCCATTATTAATCTCATTGAATGTTAATATAGGCTGATCTCCCTAAGTTCTTAAAGCCTTTAGCAGACAACATTGGTGAAGTTTCGGTAGGTGTAATTTTTATTGTTGACAAATAGTGCAGTAAGACAGAATCTGTTTTCCATTCCACCCTAAAATCTCTTTATGGCTACCGTCTGTACAAAGAGAATGAGAGATGCCATTTGCTGAAAAGATGTTAAGGTTATGGTCTCCAGATTGTTTGGTATACCATTATGTCTAAATATCTCAGCCCTCCTGATCTAAGTCTAACCCTTATCATCACCGTTCCCAGCTTGGGGGTCATTTCCTATAACTGGATTTTCAAGCCCTTAAAAGCACCCAAAGCCTTTTACTAGCAGTAGTGACACTTGTATGCTTGTTCTTCATTATCCAATTCCTACTTCTGCATAACCTTTGAATTTTTTTTACGATTAACACATAACGGCAGAGATAATTGACCCATGGAAGGGCAAAAGTGCACTTAAACCACTATTAACTGAGAGGTTTCCCTTTGATGAATAAAATTGTCTGGCATTAGACTGAGTAAAATAGGCACTGGTTTTGGGCAGCCTGGTAAACAAAGAGTTAACCACACTGGTGGAATTGTCCATGGTTGACTGCTTTGATTTAGGAATGGTTGGCACTAAGATGTTTGACTAGCTAGTTTTAATCTGACTACTATTCATTTGAACAAGCTCTTTTTTTAATTACCTTTTCTTGATTTAAAATGGAGACTTCATTACAAGAGCTGAAATCTAGCTCACATGCCCAGAACCCAAAAACAATGACTAAAGAATAAAAATTCCTTAAATATTTTTTTTGCATACCGGTAATATGTTTATACTGGTCTGTTTGAATTAAATTTAATATGAAAAATTCAATAACTGAATTTTTGATACCAACTATTACAAATCTAACAACTTTATGACATGTATAATGTTGCAGCTACATGAATTTTGCAGAATTATCGTGAAAAGAACCGAGCAAGCAAACTTTTCAATCATTTGTCAACTGTGAGTGAATCAATTGGTGCATTAGGATGGGTCAGTGTGGTAAGTACTGCTGTAATCTCATGAGAATATTGTTTTAACTGGTAATACACAAAGCTGTTTATAGGAACAATTAAAAGAAACTTTTTTTCAGTGACTAAGGGAAAACAAGAACTATATCATACATTCATCTTTTTAGGATAGTTTGATTTGAAGCTGTGAAATAGTTTGTTGGAAATATGTACTGCTGGTCTATGCTTTGGGCCATTAGATTGACATTTGGGTTCTCACTAGGGTGTCCTCTCATTCATATTGCATTTTACTTTGATTTTACTATACCATCTCTTAGATGGTACATATTATCACGTTTTTACTGTTTTTGTGTTTGCCCTAAATCAGTCTGTACCAAGTAGTTCTTTTTGTATGGCCACCTAAAAATAACCAGATGTAAATTTTATGCCATTTATTTATACCCTTGTTTTCAGTAATTTTACTTCTCATTTTATTAAGTTATGATAATAATTGTTTAACTCTTTCCTGTCCAAGGACTTTCCCCTTGACAAGTAAAATCATCTGGCATTAGCCAGAATTAAATACGAAGTCTCCATTAGTAATGGAGGACTATACGGACAGGAAGGAGTTAATGTACTTCACCTGCCAAATATTATGTATAAATATGTGAAATATTATTAACGTGACTTAAATTGACATGCACATTAATATTTGTCACATGTTTCATAAACAGTAGCAAACATAAGTATTTCATTGGTGTGAAGTTACAAACAGTGAAACCTGTTTCCCCCTGAAATGGCTTATAGCAAAAACTAGTGAATTTTATTGCCTCTGCATTGCTTAAGAGAAACTGCATCAAACAGGTCATGAGCCTTATCCACTAGTTTGACAGTAAAATGTAATTTATGATATTTCCCTTTACAGTCTCCAACACCAGGACCTTTTGCCAAAGAAATGGCTGATGCAGGGCAGTTCTATGCCAATCGAGTCCTGAAGGAATACAAGGACAAGTAAGTCAAATACAGTTATCTTACTTGTTTTTACATTATGTTGTGTATCCTATGGTTGATGAAATAATTATTACTATGGCTGCTAATGCATCAATTAATTTAATTTACATTTTGAGCAAAGTGCAACACTAAATGTTAAAAATACAGCAGTCTGTTTACACACCTGTGGATACTGCACACTGCTTCAAGTAATGATTTACATCTGCAGAGATATGACTGAAAATTGAGGCAAAATTGCTTGAGCCAAATGACAAAATTTGGCACAATTTTTCAAATACCTGTTGTGAGCTAATTCATAATTGCATATTCAAGCGGAATCAATCTGACCTTGAATCATATGATCACTTTTGAATTTGCTGCAACAGTGGTGTAATTCTCTGGACATTCAATCCATTGGTTCAAGGACAAGTAACAGTGTATAAATTCCAATAAAAAGAATGACAAAAACAGTACATTGATATTGATTACTATGAAGGAAAGATATTAGAAAGTGAAAAAGGTGTCCAGCAATTTTCCGATCATGAGAAATAAGCTTATCTTGAGTGACTTTCCAATATGTAAAATGCCAATCTGTGGATTGTCCAGTTAACTTCCACTTATCAGATCGTCCTAATACCACATATTCCAGAATCTCTGACACTTGCTGCCAAGGTTTGATTGCTGTCATTGTTTTCCTTAGGGATGAAGATCATGTAAAATGGGTAAAGACATTCCAGGGTATTTGGACTGATCTTTTATTTTATATCAAGCAACACCACACCACTGGCCTTTCCTGGAGTGCCAAAGTATGTTTTGTATACTGCAGTTGTTTTGATAAGAGGTGCAGTGATAGGTGGGCAGGTTGATGGAATTACTGAACAAGAACAGAAAAACAAATTCACTAAATTACAAAGGCAGTGCCAAGGATATACCTTTCTGGCTGCAAACCTGCTAAATATGTGGAACCTTTTTTGCCTTAAAAGTGCAAACTTATTCAAGCAAGGTTTTGAAAGACAGACTTTTATTTTGTAAATAGTTTAAAGTAAGAACTAAGGAAATGTACACTGTTTCTACCATAATGTAGGGTTGATTTAGTGTGTTGGTTCTAGCATGAACAGTTGTTCTACAGTATTTTGCTGGTGCTTTTGAGTACCTATTTTACAGATTTGGATGAAAATTGCAAGTGCAAATTTTGTGGCTTAACCCATTAAGGGGCAAGGGTGGACTTTAGCATTTTACTTTGGCTAACACCAGACAAGTTTACTCATCACAGGGATGAGCCCTGGGCATGAAAGCGTTAAGTTTTGGAATGTGCTTGTTCTACAGACCAGCTGGTTAATGGACAAACATGCAAGATAGCCCGGCCAACATATCACAGAACTAGTGCTACGCAGTTTTTTTGATATATTTATGATCTATTTTTTGCAAAATATTCCCTGAATCTATTGCTTTTGTAATTTGCAGGGTGGGGCTGCTGTTCCTCCTCCACCTCCTGCAGGTGGGGTCCCACCCCCTCCCCCGCCTGTTGCTGCTCCCACCAGTGCACCCGTGACGTCAGGTGGAGACTCGTCTTCTAGTCGTTCGGCTTTATTGGACTCTTTGAACAAAGGAACTGCAATTACAGCTGGTAAGTTCATCCTGGTTGATTAGGGCTAGCCACCAAAGATCCATGCCATCCTCATATAACCCAAACTAAGTTATATTAACACGTTATTACTCTACTCCATATTTACTTTCATCTTTGTCTGACTTTTTAGTCCGTAAGCCAAGCCATATTTCATTGCCAAATCGGAAAGATGATATAGTAACCAAGAAATGATTAATTTCATTAAATGTCAAGTGAAGTTTTCAAATTTTAGAATTTTGTGTCTGAAACAGTGAAATTCATTCAACGTTCAAGATGTAGAACTTGTTAGAGTCACGTTTTTAAGAACTTACTGTATAATCTAGCCGATTTCAATTGATGGTTTGCACGTGACGTCATGGCGGCCACGTTGGTGCAACTTCAACAAAAGAATCTTATTAATTTCCATTGTACCTGCCACGGACATGGCCGCCGTATCATGGTCTTTTGAATCTGAAGGGATTGACTGCAAACCTTAAATACCCTTTCTAAGGATAGGGGAGGCATTACAGGTGGTCTAGGTATAATGCTTAAAAAATACCAAAAAGTTAGAGATCTGCTGTTCAACGAGCTTTCATAGAGACCTTTAGCAAAGTTGGCTGACGACGGCGAGGAATGACCAACCAATATTTTAGAATTTAAGAGAAACCGCGGATCATTGACATCCTATTAGATACCTAACGATTGTTTTTTTATCTCTTAAAAGCTTGAAACCTTTTGAAGGGATTCTATTCTGTGGGAAGATGTTAAACTCACCTTGCAGCTTTAAATGCTCTAACAGTTACGGTCGTCATGATCTCGTGAAAATGGTTCAAGTGACGTTGTCTGAAGAACGAGGACGACGTTGTCTTTGTTTTGGATAAATAATTGTGTTGTGTCAATCGTCTTTCACGTTCCTGTTCAGTTTGCTAATGCTCCCTAATGTTCCGCAGATCTCTAACCTTTAGTCGTATCCACGTTGTTCGACGCTACCTACGCAGCTCTGTGGGGTCTCCCCGGTCAAAGCCTGGGGCCCCTGCTCCAAGGCTTTGTAAGGGGGCCCCCTCATAAAAAATTTTGATGTGATAAAATTCAATTTGCATCGTGATATTTTTGGAATCGTTATGTACTGAATCACGAAGAATTGTGTCAGCAGCCAGACACTCAACTCCCTGTAATTTTTAAAGCTACACCGAGTTATGCAACTGTTAGATTATACAAATCTGTGTACATGATCAGTTGTTTTCATTTTGTTCTCGTAGCACCTTTGATTTATTCCAGGGGGTGAGTGAGGATTGGGGCCCTCTAATAGTCTAAGGCCGGGGGCCCCGAAGCACAAACTTAGGCCACTGCTCTGTACTTTTAGAAAATACCGTATTGATAGGATTATTAATGTATAAAGATAAACTAGACACATTGGGGGCGACAAAAAGGCATGATAGCCTTCCGTCCGACTGGTACCGGAGGCGAAGCCGACGGTAACAACGGCGGTAGAAGGGTTACAAAACACACTGTTTCTCCAAAGTTCCGGTTTGAAAGTGTTTAGTTTTACAACAAGTGTCACATGATGCAAGGTGACCTGGTGGAAAAACCCTCGAACAGTGTTATAATGATAAACTGGAAAACGCGCCCTGACAATCTACTTCCGGTTTTTATGTTTTTTTCGTTATGCAAAATAGCAGTAACGTTAACTGCTGCCTCAGGTTCCTCGGTAAACATGACGATTTTCGGACCGTCACCCAAGGATCGATCGCCCAATCAGAAAACAAGAATAACGGACTTCTACACATCAATTTCTTATATTTTAGGTCTCAAGAAAGTAACCAATGATATGAAGACGCACAAAAATCCAGCCCTGCGCGCAGGAAATACGGTCCCTGCAAGTTCAGGGCCAGCAAAACATGTCCCATCGTCCGCATATGTACCAAAACCATTCAAAGCCTCTCGACCTGTAGCCCGACCGGCGGCTCCGAAGAAACCTCCAGTTAAAGAACTCCAAGGGGGGAAAAAGTGGATTGTGGTGAGTGATTTCTTTAAAGCAAACTTAGTATTTGAGTTTAAATTATTTAAGTATTTGTGTGTATGATAAATTGTATTGCAATGCCTGTGGATGTCGTCGAGCGATTAAGTTGTCCGACCGACTTCACGTAATAAAATTAGAAGAAAATGTGAACAACATACGTAGGTAAATTAACATGCTACTTTATTCCTATTCTTGTAAAATAATTTGTACTTAAACACGGCTCTGTGAAAAAAAAAATCATGTAGTTGACGTGGCTAATATTAGTAAATAAGACTCAATACGATGCAATAGTCATATATCGTTGATTTGAAATTTTATGATAGGTGTAGCACTTATGGTCGATATAAAAAAAATGCAGAATTATACATGGAACTGAATTCGTGCTGTGTTTAAGGCCCGTTTTAAGCGGATTCACCATCTTGCTTTCAACACTCGCCGAACATTTCTTTCCACAAGGCCTTTCAAATTCTATGTTCCAATCCGCGTCTCAATGGAGCGCACCAAATCATGAACCACTTATTTATGAGAAAGGAAATGTTCAAGCAAAGTTCAAGCAATGTGATGTTCGTCCCACTTAATCTCAAGAGGAATATCAAAGCCCAGCAAAATATTTTTACGAAAGCCATCGAGTCGGACACAGAAGTAAAGTGTCCGACTGTGTCCGACTCGATGGTTTTCGTAAAAATATTTTGCTAGGCTTTGATATTCCTCTTGAGATTACGTTTTCCGCCTGGTCAATCCGTAGCTGATGTTCGTCCCTCATGCTCACAACATCTTCCAACACGTTTGAACGTGGGTGAAAGGTTCAAGGTTTCGACTATTTTAAGGATGGAAATAAAATTTTGTCTAGCTGGAATTTGGTTTCGGAAACTGAAATGTTTTTATCGTGTAATTCCGAGCGGTAATTTTACGTTTTTGTTTCTTCTTTTTGAAAGGAAAACTTCGAAAACAACCGTAACATTGTGATCGACCAAACAACCATCAAGCACTCTGTATACATCTACAATTGTAAGGAGAGTACCATTATAATTAAAGGAAAGATCAACGGAGTGACTCTAGGTAAGAACCTTACCGGAGTGTACAAAACGTTGTAGGAGACAAAGGGTCGATTAGGCAGTCATCGAACAAGTTTCTTACGCACGGTGACAGTACATACTACTTTATTACTTTTTCTATCCATGTGCTTATTGACGCCTCTCTGAGCAAAATGTTAGATCGATTTTTCTATGGTCGGTTCCCCATATTATCACAACTTAATTCAACTATCAGAATACCCTGCCGCGTTTTCGTTTTCATGCATATATTTAATTCCTAAAGAGTATGGAAAGACAATTGCTCAACTTAGCAAGACAAAGAAGATTTCGAAAAGTTTGTGGTAGTTGTATCCAGCTGGTAAATAAGGGAAACTGGCCATTGACTTCATATTTTGCCTTTCGTATGGACTGTTTATTATTGAGATTGCTGAGAGCTGTTTGGTCGGCTACCATACCATACTCCTTTACAACCACTAGCCATTTTTTCCAACCTAGCCAGAACACTGCATTATGAATTGTTCAGAAACCCAACTCTTGCCGAGGGACAGGTTATCCTACAGCACATAACCAAGACTATAACCTCTCGGACCCCACGTTATGCTCAAAAGTAGAAAATCTGTATTTGTGTTTTAGATTCGTGCAAGAAGACGGCGGTGGTTGTTGATGACTTGATTTCAGCTTTAGAATTTGTCAATTGCCAAAGCGTTCAATCACAGGTATACAGAATCAGTTCGTTTGACTTTCCCTTGGCTTTTTGTTCAGCGGGTTGCGGGGTAGGTAGGTTCGTGGTTGGTTGTTATGATTGCGGATCGAGATCATGGTCGAAAGCCCATTATTAGTAGCTTAAGTGTATCATCGTGCAGTATAAATTAATTAGATCGTCATACATCGTTTGTATATACTCAATATAAATATATGTTTATATCAATCGTATATATTCTGTGTAAATTAATTAGATCATCATATATCATATCCAGACATGCTTTTCGTCTTTCTTGCCGATTTAGATAAATGGGGAAGTGCGTTTAGTGTCGGTAGACAAAACTGATGGTATCCAAGTATACTTAAACGAGCAATCGAAAAACGCCGAAATTATAACAGCAAAGTCATCCGAAATGAATGTCCTAGTTCCAAAGGCTGATGGTGATTTTGTAAGTGTCATTATAATACTCGGTAATAATTCATAAAGAGAAATGAAATAGTCACATGATTAATTCGTGCCTTTAATTAAATATATAATTAATTAAACTCGTTTCATTTACTTTTTTTCTTATTTAGAGTGAGTATGCTTTGCCAGAACAGTACAAGTCAGTCTGGAATGGAAAAGGCTTTGATACAACACCAACGGAGTCCACCTAAATTGCGACAGAAAATTATAAAAACAACTTGATTTATACAAAATGGCTGATCAACGTTCTGTGAATTTGATCTTTTTTGTAACCTTACTTTTTAAAAGGAATTATTTTCACGTGAATTGGACAGTAATTCGCCAAGATTCGCCCACGAAACCCACGCTCTATGCTGGAAGCACATTTGTAATTTTCATATCTCGCGTCATCTTTGAACACGTCTTTTTGAATTATTAAATTGAAAGAAAATACGTTGTCGTACAATCGATAAATGTAATGTTAAACGACGTACAGAAAGCCAAAACGGTAGGGAAACCGCCAACGAAGATTCCTCATCGGAGTTTAACATGAAATGATATATCATTACGATTTACTCTGACAAAGGACTTTACTCGAAGCGTCAGTTTTTCTTTTCTAAATTCTCCGCAGTTCCCTAGTTCTTTCGGCTTTGAACATGGGTGGTACAGTCTGCGTGTTGTTGTTTTTGGTTTCTTTCAGTTGTGCTTTTAGTTTATGATCGAGACCCCCAAACTTCACAATATAGTACCAGTGAAGCGGACAAAAGTTATATCTTTTTGTAACCCTCAATGTGACTAGTTTATGTTTATACATGATAACCTGTCAATTTGGTAGCTTTCAGTGTTTCTTAGGCATACGTCGACCAGGTGGGATCTGCCTCTTAATCTCTAGCCATTTTATTGGGGGTATTGAAACAAGCTAGGTCGTGAGAGAAGTCCAAAACTTGACACCCTAACGGATTGAAGGGTAAGGTAAAAGAATTTGACAGTCAAAGTGATGCAATTCTAAAATCTATCGTCACTTAACACATTCAACAAGTGCTCCGTTGGAGACTGAACAGATATTGCCACAGTTCGATTGCAACTCCATAAAACCTTGACTCTAACCCGTGGTAACTATCTTTTTTCGAATACTGATATCCATTTAATTTATTTGTTGAATTAAAAGGTCTAGTTAATAGTTTCCACTCTATATGAACTTTTCAAAAAAAAATAACACCTGACTGGCCCCAGTTCCTTTTACGCATGTTTGGCTCGACTGCACAAATGGCGCGAAAGTTGGAAAACGTTTGTTTTGGTCTCAGAGTTGTCTTTTTCCCTTTTCAAAACGGAAACTTCGTTGGGAAATGAATATTGTAAAAGGTCATTCAAGTGTTCAAGGTTGGTAAACTGCTAAAAAATCTTCATTAAATGTGTACTGTTGTGAAGACAAAAGTTTTAGACTCGGTCGTCCATCTTTTAACCAACCTCTGGGTCAAACCAAGCTTCCCATTGGGTCGAACAATCTTATCTCAACATAATTCTTTTTTCTGTCATATGTTGAAGCTTCCCTAACAGCTTTAAAAACTTTACTCGTGTTTAGCACAAAACACTCCCAAGTGGAAAATTTCCATTTGAACTTGCAATTCGTTGGGCATTCGGAACTGCAATTTTTGCCGAAGCAAATTTAAGTGTGAAAGAAGAATTATTCCAATGTAATACTGACTTATAACCTTAATTTGACACATTTTTGTTCTGGTTCCATTGACACTAGTCGACAGTGAATCATATCTTGACTTTGAGATCCTATTATCATATTGCTTCTACAGAAGGAGTGAAAAAGCGGAATGGAATGGAAATATGTGAATAAAGTATGACTAATTTCATTCAATAAAGCCGAAAATTAAGGTATGTTAGATTGTGTCGTATATACCGGATCTGAACTTTGTGTTAAGATCTTTATTTCTCAGATTTAACACTAATAATCCTGTTATGTACAATAAATT
Organism: Nanipora kamurai; assembly: GCA_036872915.1. NCBI lineage: Eukaryota > Metazoa > Cnidaria > Anthozoa > Scleralcyonacea > Helioporidae > Nanipora > Nanipora kamurai. The sequence goes on along the minus strand of JBAHVQ010000490.1, from coordinate 547,990 downwards.
AACTTTAGTTTTATTTTAACAGCAAAATTAAGCTCAATGGTCAGGTTATAATTATACTAATTTACTACACACTTCTAAAAAAATCTCAGTATCTCAAACATGACCACTTTGGTGAATTGGAAAACCAACGGAATCACCACTTGTTCACGAGCCTCTAGTTTAATTTCATTCCACAAAGTTTTCGAGATTGTCTGAAAAAATTGAAAATGAGCAATTTTATTGAAAATAATTAAGCTGATTAAGGTAACTGGTCTGAAGGAATAAATTCAATGTACAATGAATTACGATTTTTATTCGAAGGTTTCGCAAATAAGGAATGACTGAACGTCTACCAGCTGAACGCGGAACTTTGGAAAGGAGTTACAAGGCTCTCGGTGTGAAATGGGGCCCGGATGCATGCTTCCCCGGAAATGTCTCGTTTTATAAGCCCTTGAAAAGCCATTTCCTACCTTATAGAAAGCATGTGTCATGTGAATCGAAATATCTAATCAAATGCGAATATCCAAAACAAAGGAATTGTTGAGCTGTAAATGACGTGACTGTTCATCTGTCTATATGAATGTTTAAAATACCCAAAGACCTGCAATCGTAAACATTTCGTTAATTACTCTGCTTAGGATTTTCTGTGGTTGATTGGTTCCAAATATAAAGGCCTCCACTACTCACTAGTCCCTGTTTTACTTCTCTTTTCACTATCAGATGATGAGCCTTTCTCGTCACTTAGATTTTCCAATAGTCTCAAAGCTTTTGGCTTTTTATCCATCCTTCAAGGCTTTCTACTTTTATATCATTTCGTTTGAGTACATGCAGCTCGCATTATTAGGTCTCATTTTTTAGTTTATTGTACAGGTGACTGGAAAATAAGCTAAAATCCACGCAAAACTACATCCGGGACCCTAGTGGTGTACTTTTCCACAATCTCCCTGTGTACAGGCCTGGTGAAAAACATTGATATCTACCTCGCATTTCTGTTGATTTTCTATATTTCCTTTGCTCACGGTCAAACGTCTTGCCGCCTTTTCTTTTACCTTGGCTTAAGATAGACAGTAGAATAAATTGGGGTTGCCGTCGTATAAATTAACTTATATTATTGCCTTAGTACAGACGTACAAAAAAGAAAGAGAAAGAAAGGAGGAAGGGAAGGAAGCGTAAAGAAAGGAACAACTAAGGGAAGGAAGAAAAAAAGAAACAAAGAGAGAAGGAAAAGATAAAAGGAAGAGAAAAAAAGAAAGAAGAAAATAGGTATGTTTGTATAGATTGAATAGACCTGGAAAGAATGAAAGGGGGTGGAAAGCGAGCATAGAAAGAATGAAAGGAAGAAAAAGAAGGATTGATGGATGATTCATGGATGGATGGATAAATGGATGGACATATGATGTCATTGGTGGAGCAGGCTGAGGGGCAAAGGAAGGAAGAATGGAAGCGAAAAGGAGGAAAGAAGTAAAACCCCACGAGTAACTCACCTTTTGCAGCCTCTCGCCTTGCTTCATCTTCCCTCATCTGTCTATAAAAAACAGCACTGATACTTTCTAAGTTCTCTTCACAATCAAACGGACAGCTCTGTCGTTCTTCTTCTGCGTGCACTTCCTTGGCTTTCATCTCAAACAGTTTTACCGTATATTCGTTAAAGTCTGATTTATGCTTGAATCCAAGTTCATCAAAAATATTTGGTAATGAACCGTGAGCTCCATCTGAACATCTTCTGCTGTTCTCATCAATTTGATGCATGGAAACCCAATTTTTTGTCTTAAATTCATGTCTGAATCCAGGTATTCCATGTAAAATAACGTCTGTTCTGGCAGTGTTAATTAAGTAACATAAACATCCACAGGTATTATCCTTAAAGCTTTCATTACCGGTTTGCAACGATAGAGTTATCTCCTCCAACCACTTGTTGACGAGAGGAATTGGGTATGGTCGTTGTATGAAAAGATATTCCCTTTCAGCTTGTAGCAATTGTTCACGTTGAGGCGATGATGACGTCACGGAGGGAGGGATTGGATATCTGTAGAGCCTCCATATTCTATTTTCGTTGCTTTGCGTTGTTGAGTGTTTGGGTAAAGATTCCAAAGAGAAGCTCTTAGTCTCCAGGTCAGACGTATCGAAATCTGAGGAAGAACTGCAGGTGGAAAAAAACGTTGAGGGACGAGAGTGGGAATCAACATCCGAAGAATCCCAGCCACTTGATGTGATGTCACTGAAAGCTTTTCCCCGAGCTAAATATGAGTATTAGGAGACTGATGAGGATCATGGTAGTAATTATGTAGATATCAATGATAGACGAACAGTAATCTGTAATCTCTGTTTTTAGACCTCTTCCAGTAATTTCTTCCTAGCCTAACGTTGTTATAATGCAATCTCGAAATAATTTTATATTGTAGTAATGGATCCGCAGTAATTGGTTTTAACTGTTGCAGTTTTCCTAGCCTTGTATTTTGACTCAGCAGTAATCTACTGTAGTCAAGGCAAAGTTATATAAATAAATAAATAAATAAATAAATAAATAAATAAATAAATAAATAAATAAATAAATGAATGAATAAATAAATAAATAAATAATCCTTCTAATAATCATAACGGTGATTATTATAATTATTATCATCATTATCATCATCATTATCATCATTATTATCATTATCATTATTATCATCATCATTATTATCATCATTATTATCATCATCATTATGATTTTTAATCATTATTATCATCATCATTATTATCATCATTATTATCATCATCATTATTATTATCACCATTATTATTATTATTATTATAACTATTACAATAACGTTAACACAAGCACACAAAGAAAAGACAGGGACACACAAAGACGGACAGACAGATATGCTCACAGGCCAACCGGTTAACATACAGCTGCCAGACGAACAGACAGACGAAACCAACAGACAGATAGACAGAAAGTTGAAAAGATCGGCGACAGACAAGCGTTCATAAGCGTATTTTATTATCAAGAAAAATCATTACCTTTGACTGCTTTACGTCGCTGGTAGCGCTTGTAGAGCCGACGTAAACAAACGACGCTGAGGCTTTCCAGATTGTCATCACTTTCATGTGAACAGCTATTCTGCTCTTGGACATTGCCTTTTTGTTTTTCTATGGTGGGGTTAGGGAGAAGCAAGTAACCTGGTTTGCCATTATTGCACCACTTTGCACAAATGTGCGGTAAAGAGCGACGCCAACCTCCGTGATTAGGGTTAATGTGTTCCCCAATATTATGCATGGATGCCCAATATTTCCTCGGCATTTCCCAATCACTTCCCGGTATTCCTTCCAGAAATACCTCCGATCTTTGGAGGTTAATAAGGAATCCCGAATATCCACATTGTTGCTCGTATATAAAGTTCCTCTGATTTTCGTAAATAGGTTTATGGTTATTTGAAGTTAGAACAGAGTGGTCTTTTGACTCAAATGAAAGAGGTGACTGAGTTTTAAACCACTCTTCGACTATCGGCCTGTGAAAGGGTCGTCGAATAAATATGTATTCGCGATTTGCTCGGGACTCCAGTTCCACATTGGTCGAGGTTGGGCTAAAGTTCGATGGCAGGATGGGGTAAGTGTAAAGCTTTCCCAGTCCTCCACCAAGATTGGGCTCAGACCATTCTTCTTCGGATAAGGAAGACGAATCTCGGACAGGATCAGAGAATGACCCGCTATCTGATCGTTGGTTCAAACTCTTGATTGATAGATCGTGTGATCTAGAGTCAAAATCATAAAAAAAAGAAAATGGGCTTTAGATATGAAGAGCTACCTTTATTTATGATTTTTATTATTTATTTATGAAGATTTTAAAAAATAATCAGTTAATTTAAATGCTCAATATTCGAAGCTACGTTTATTTCAAACTTTACATTTTATTTGTAAAGAGGTTGTTTGATTATTTAACTCATTATTGTCCAAGAAGGTTGAAAAAATGAGTCGAAAACTTTTGCTTAACTTCATATCACGGTGCATTGGTTGCTCAGCAACGAACCTTGCGATGTTACGCGTGAGAAAAACAACTTTTGTGACTTAATTATTGATGCACATTTCAAGAAAACTTGATTTGAACGCAAAATTCGAACAGAAACTTAGTGAAAATAACAAAAGTTTTCATCGTACACTGTTGACCAGTTTAAAGGAACTGGACAAATCAAAGTTAAGGAATATAACTCATTTGTACTGGCTCGCACAAAATGAAGTCGATTTTAAGTGAAAATAAATTTTAAGTGTTAAAATCAGACATTATCAGACCCACCTGGGACAAACTCGCATTTTCGCAACCGGTCCCGGTTTGGTCATGCAATGTACGATTCAAAACACGAAAATTAACTTTCACTTGATATATAGCTCGATTATTTAGTTGCTTTAATGCTGTGATTTTGGTATCTAAGATAACTTCTGGACGACATCAGGAATTTATCTTAGACACCAAATCAATACGTCAGTGTAAGTTCAGTCCCCGTGGAGTGTATTTTAAAGTCGGGGGCTAAATAAATGATAGACTTCCGAACGCTGAAAGTCGGGGACATGCTCCCCCTAGAAATTTTTTATTCTATAGGACTCTGAAATGCTATTTCCTGAATTTTTACAGACGTTGTAACTAAAAAAAAAATTACGATAATAAACAATGGCAAAACATGTGACAAAAACAGTCACAATTTTTTATCTATCTTATTATGAAAAGACAACTTAACAAACCAACATAAACTATTCAAAAGTTAAACTCAACGCTTGGTTTTCTAAATACATGTTGATACGTTCTACATCATTATTACGGTTAGGGTCAGGGTTAGCACCATCACAGAAATAACCGCCATATATATATATACATATTAAAAAACATTAAAACATATTAAAATTTTAGACTTACCTATACTTCATCAAAACTTGGTAAGCATATGACAAAATAATTAGATAGAAAAACATCCATATCATGGTGGTTAGCCGTAAGAGGTGATTATAGTGATAAAACGAAGAATTCTGATCAATCTGTATTGAATTTTCAAGATTACCTAAAGAAATAAAATACATTTAACTGGAACTGAACGTAATGACAATTGATACAGAAGGCGTAATTTCTTTGGGTTCTTTTTCAGCAAATTCTGATTACTGTCGTTATTTTGATGGTAACCCTTCATATAATTTCTCTGTAATAGTTTTAGCTTACCAGGATGTTTTTCTGTTGACGATGTACTTTCTGAATGGTACAAACGACCTGATGAACGAATAAGAAGGAAAATGAAACAAAAGTTAAAAGTGATCATTGGTAAAGACAAGAACACACTCGTTTCATTGCGGATCTAGCTATTCAAGTTTAACAGATTCCCGTTGATTTATTGCATTATCAGTGACCTAGCCCTCAAATCAAAACTGCCTTTATTTATAGTACCATACATACAGTATTCCAGGTAGTAAAAACTCCATGTAGTTACCGTAAAAACCAGGATAAACAATGATTCACCCAAATCGTTTCCAAATGCACATTGCAGTTTTTTGAAAAATATTGTCTATTTTACAATGTTAAAATCACTTTGGTTAACGTAAAGAAAAAAGCGGGACAGAATTTACCTAATAATCTTATGTAATTCATAAAAATCAGCAGTCTAGATTTTCCCTTTTGCGAACAAACATATTAAAGTCTTTTCTACTCTTTTAAATCTGGAAAGCACAAGAAAGTACTTCGAAAAGTTGTTTATGAAAATGAAACTTTGCATTTCGTAATCTTTTATTTGCAGCCAGTTATCTTTTTTATTTTCTCTCAAGCTGTGATGGGAAAATAATTATTTTGGAAGTTTGCCATTTTCGACAGATTTTCGAATTTTCCTAAGCTTCAAGAAGAGCACGTAAACAGACGAGATTAAATAAGTGTTTAATTGATTTTATACTTACATAAGCAAAGAGTTTTATTTTTCTTAGGATCAGGAAAACTCTTAAAGCAGTACAACAGCAATCTTAAGTTCTCGATTGAATTGTCAACTCGAGCGATTTCTTCTTCGACTCCAGTACCAACTACTGAATATAAGCTTGAAGCAGCATAACATTCATATACCGGAAAGTCAGATGAATACGAAACTTGGTTTGCAACTACGATTGCAAAACAAACAAATAAATGCAAACAGAACGTAATTTTTTTCATGTTTACTTTGATACGGGATCAAAACACTGCCATGACAGGTTTATAATCTCTGCAAGTAACAGGATCTGGTTGCTAGGTAACTAATTGATTTAATTAATGACGATATATTGTAGCGTTAAAATGAAGGCCCTAGATCAAATGAAACAGCATGGTCGAGAAGACCAGTTTGATTTGGCAGTTTCAATGACTTCCAGTATTTTTGTTTTTTTAAATATTAAATGCAGTTTTCCGGAATTGAAATTTCTTTTTTGAATTTTACTGTAAATTTTCAGAGTTTTGGAATGTTTAGTAATTAATTTGGTCATAATTCTTCCACAGTTGAGGCGATTCTATTGCATTGATGTCCAAACCTTACAAATCGTGTAATCTGCTCTGTGAAGAAATTGATCAAAGGATAAATATGGTGAGTTCATCTCCAAACTATCCGTTCTATTTCATTGATTAATACTAGATTACATCATATTTTCTATTTTTCTATTTGGTTGATCATTTTAAACTGAAGTTACTGTTTTTTAAGTAGAATATGGTATTATAGACGATGTAAGTGGTGCCTTATTTACTATACTTTTATGAGCATACCGTGTCGCCTTTGCTTTTGATTCTTGTGTAAGACAGTCAAGAGAACTTTTGCCGAAACGAGGCCAGAGGAACCGCTGGGCCAGTTGCATCCAAGCACCAAAGCGTTTTACTTACCTGTGTCACGGAAAACTGTTCGTCGTTTCGTGAATATTATCTTGCCTTAACAATGATTACCACTTCCGATCATGTTCAGAAAAATGTTGTTTTTATTTATTTGGTCCAGTCTCAATTCGGTCGGTCGGCCGTCTTTATGTAAAGTACAGTCAATATGTTTCCAGCCGTTTCTCTCATCTTACAGTGTTTCCGCCTTCTTGATTGGCTAGCCACTAAACATTTATGCACATGGTCGCGAGCAAAAAACCATTAGTAACGGAGTAAAATGACTTAAAAAGGTACTTTTTTTACCACACGTAAGATCTGCAGTCATAAATATGGGGCCGCCGTTTTTTAGAGCGAGTATGATAAGCAATTAATAGATAATTAGGGTTTGGAAACTAGTGCACGTAGCAAAGAAACGCTAGATCTATCAGATATTTTAAACTTCTATCTTGCTCATTGCTTTACTCTGCGTATTTTACTGCGCTTTGATTTTATCATTCCAATACGGTTCCCGCCTGGTTCCTCCCTCGCTGCAATTCTGAAGAAACGGTATGAGTAGTAAAATCTTATCTCGTTTTCTTGAAGACATGCAGCATTTAAGACGTTTGGCAAATTATAAAATTATAATGAACAAGACAAGCACGGCAGAAATTCAAACATTTTATATAACTCTTTCACAGATTAAGTTTCAGTATCATTTTACATATAAAACGAAACACAGAGTCATTTTTGAAGTCAACTTCGCAGGCAAAAAATTGCTTCTCTTATTTACTTTGTAACGTAGATACTAAAATTTGTAATTTCTAGTCAAACAAATATTGAAACAGTACTCCGAGGACCTATATTTTGGGTCAGGTTGGATCGTGTAGAGTTAATAGGGACTTTAAGATAACACTACGACTACGAGTAGGGCTACGTCTTTAGACAATAGAATGTCATGTCAAATACGAAGAACGCATCCAAAAATTGGTCGCAAGAGAAATCTTCACGCCGTCATGGCGGTTTACACCCTACAACAAACATTTTATCGTACTAACGCGGGGCCGGGGTGGCTACAGAACGTCAGAAAAGCTTGATTTTACTCTCGCGAGAAACATGGCTAGCTGTGAAACCTCTTCCTTTTCCGAAACGAGAGATAGTTTCAAATCCTTGCGATAATATATACATAATTCAAAGTTTACTTGCACACTACTTGTTCCTATTAATTTAAATTCTTCAATCGTAGTCGTAGTCTGTAGTAGGGATCTTAAAGTTCGTTTACACTGGCGATTTTTGCAGCAATTCTTTTCATCTTGGTACATGCGATCGAACGGATTCACTCATGGAAGTGTTGGATCATTGGTGCAAAGCTACGTGGAACTTTCGCGTGAGTCCATTTGATCACTAGGATCAGGATGAAAAACGTAAACAGGCCATAGAAATCCCTAATGAGCCAGCTTAAGCGCTTCCAGTGTTGACAAGTGATGCCTTGACAAGTAAAGTTGTCTCGGATCTACCAGAGTAAAGTAATTAAAAACTCATCTCAGCCAAACAAGCAAACAAGCAAAGTTGTAGTGAAAGTTTTTTTGAAGTTTCTGCTGAATTGACTTTCAAGTATCAAAACCCATCTGGTTTTTTGGCACTTAGTTTGACACGAAAGGTGGATTGATCAGTTATCAAGGGGATATTCTACCTAACAAATAAACAGCTAGCAAAGTCGTTGTTTGTTACGTATTTTTGCGATGGGTTTCAAATTTATATTTGGAACTCAGCTATCCAGTCATTCTTGGCAACGATTCTCCATTGGAAATGATCTTGCAATTTTATTTACATTGTATATGTTCACGTGATCTATAAATCATATTTACTTTCTGGAAGAATTATCTGCGTATGTGTTCAAGTGATATATAAGTCATATTTACATATTGGGAGAAAATATCTCAAGTTTTTCTGAAAGTTGTTCTACATTTTGTAAAGATTTCTCAGGGTGTTTTCCTTTCTAACAACGTCGGAACTCGATCGTTTTTCCCTTCTTTTTAACCTGACGGCAGCACGTCGAAAGCTGGAATTTAGTAGCGTGTAGATGATTGGGTTGAGAGCGGCGACTGTCTTGTCGAGAGAGCTTAATACAAACAGACTTGTCATCGTCAAATCAGGATACACGCATTCTTGAAACATTAGGTAACTGACCAAAATGACTGCTGGTATACTTGAGGACACGGTAATAATCGTAATAAGGATCAAGCGAAGTATAATTTTCAGGTTTAGATGACGCGCAGCACCATTGTGTACCGCTTCTCCAAGGATGGTCTTATCGATATAAATGCCTTTTATGATACTACTGTAGCAGTAAACTATAGTCGCTCCAGGAAAGATGAGGAAAAAGAGTAGTTTAATTATGGCGATGATTTTGCCAGCACTGTGCAAGTAAGACAAGTGAGTAATGAAATAAATTTCCCAAATGGTGATTTCAATGGTACTTATAAAGACAGGGAAGCACCACACCAACACCAAACTTGTTTTGCGCTGCAAAACTGTCCTGGCAGAGTTGAAGGATTTCATTAATGCTGTGTAACGTCCGACGGCTAAGCACATCAACGTCAGACTAGACACGTCTTTGAACAACAACGATAGCCAGGCCACACGAAGAACATTTTTTAAATCACTTTCTGCAAAATTTTTAAAGTGAAAAAACTGGCAGTTTCTACTGCTATTAGAGTCATCAACAATGGCGTAAACGACGTCACCCGCTGTTCCAGTAAACAACTTGAGTAAATCGGCAACGGCGAGATTTACCAGAAAAAAATTTGTAAAAGTGTGCAACGATTTCATTTTCCACACAATGACGATCACAATAACGTTAGCTACACCTCCAGTGACCAGTAAGGTTACTTGTGCACACATATATACATAGGAGGCTGACAGTTCCATTGGGATCAGCAACTGACAGATGTACAACTTATATTTGACAAGAGTTTACACTCAGGAATCCGAGGTGCTATTCAAAAACATAATGGGAAAGTTTGGTTAAAAAAGTATGTGAAATTCAAGGGGTTGCATGACTACATGAAGAATTTCATCCAGCGTTAAAATTTCAGCCCAGACTATCTTGAGGAAACGTTATTCCAGGGTAGAGAATAAATACCGGAAGAATAATGTTGAAATTGCATGACGATAATTTCAGCCCGCCCTAATGAAAATTGCGCTTGACTTAAAATGAGTGATTTCACGTGATCACATGTTCTAAACCACTTAATTCTACATAGACTAGATGGTGACTGCCCTTCAAAAAGTGAAGCCATATTAAAAATGACATGAAGCCTTTCTGGTCGTTTTCCTCAGTTCCACACGCCGTCACATTAATTCGAACAAGTCCCAAGCCCTAGAAATACAGTGAATATATCAAATATGGTTCGTAGCAAACCTGGGCAAATTCGTTTATCAAATTTGCAGCGTCGCAAACTCGTGGTTAAATGTCTTACAAATCCGTAGTGATACAAATTTGAAATCGCAACCATGGCAAACTAAATGCAAATTTAACTTGGAGTAAATCTGCCAAGAATTTTGCAACGTTTAAAATTTGTGCAAACCTGTTTCTTCCCTTCGTGTTTATTTGCGACACGTTTAGGAGAATGCAACTTCCTTTTTCAAACAATTAATAATACTTTCAGTGAAATTTAGTTTGATGACGCTAAGATTGTTTGCACGTCAGATGTAACCAAACTTTGCGTCATCAAACTAAATTTCACTGAAAGTATTATTAATAGCCTGAAGAAGGAAGTTGTATTCTCCGAAACACATCGCAAATAAAGTTTAGCATCAAAACCATTGGGTTACTCTTCAAAATATTATACCAATTTATGTTACAAAACCTTTTGGGTAAAAATATTATTTATTTTAATACCATTTGTTTACTTTCTCTTCAATCAAATATTATCTGAATTAAAGCTTTATTTATGGATCTTTTACAGTTGGGAAAAATGCACGGCGTTAAATGACGTGATAATCATTATAACCCATGATATGGAAATGCCGTTATAAGCATATAAGATGTGACTAAGTGGCTCAACAAGATACATGCATGTTGAAAGACAGTCGCCATTCTGACAACAGACGAGATAAAACAAACAGATAGACATTTGAAGTTGGATTTGTAACAGCTTAACACTCATACTTCTACCAACCCTGGCCAGAAAGTAAATATTCCTTCCAACAAATCGATTTTCCTAAATATTCCTAGATATTAATTTAGTAATTTTGCTTGCATGATGCTGCTGATCAGGTTTTTCAGTCATTGTTGGCGTTAATTGGACACTCTTGCGAGCGACCTTCGTTCGAAACGCTACTTCCTCAATTTAATATCTTCTGTCATACCGAACCATTAAACTTTTTTCGTAAACAGCTGCTAACGCAACATTTTGTCTATATTGCTATTGGACATAAGTATAAACCCTTACAATAGTTAGCATTCACTGCGGCTCATGTCAGTTCTAACATCAATGTGGCAATGTTGAAAAAAATCCCATCATTTTAACTTGGTGAACAGCGGTTGCAATGAATATAGGGCCTTTGGAAAGAATGACAAAGCTGCTCGAATATTAACGCATAGTTCATCTCTTCAGTTCGGTTTTGCACTTTGTAAGAATGTCGGTTCACTATGGAGATAAAGGATCAATCCATACCAGAATTTTTGATAAAATCTCTAACTTTGATAAAACCGTCGGTCTGGACGTCTCCATTGTACCATTCGTGGCGTAATCTTGTTCACGAATTAGAGAGATATAAACGCTTTTAACCTCTCAATCTAATTAAATTCACACGTAAGTTGACAAGCTGCATCTTAGAAGCACTAAATGTATCGGAAGAGACGAGGATTTAATGCAGGAAAAACGAAATTTCGGTCAATTAGTAATATGCGGCCTAAATAACTTACATCCCTCGAAAAAATAAATGGTCTGTTCCCCAAAAATTCAAAGTATGTCAGAAACCATCTCTTACGAATAACAAAATGTATCCACGAATCGATACTCAGTGCTCATTCTCTTCATTTGTTCCTTCGTTTCACTTTGGCAAAGATCTTCTTCTGAAACGACTATCTTTTTCTTTGAACTGGTATCTTTCACTGAACTAGTTTTATTTCCCTCTTCATTTGTTGCATTGTATTCATTTCCTACTTTTATTTCCTATCTTATGTCTTTAATTTTCTCAACTACGTGATTTCCTTACCGTTTGGAGGTCTTTCTTACCATCCTTTCTTCGGTGTTAATTTTCCTGTCTTTGCAGAGAAAGATACTTTGCGTCACGTTCAGCACAATAGTCCTCTTCGTTTGTTAGGTTTATCCTAAATACTGTTCACCTGGCTTTTAGCACTATCAGTCAATATATTTGCAGCTTTCGTTGAACTCCAGTGCGCATGCTCTTATCTCTCTCATTGGCTACCCAATGCTCATGTCGAGTTAAAGTTCAATTGTATACATCATGCGTAGAAGCTGAAAATCTTTAATGACGGTATTCACATTTGCTGTATGTTCTGATATTCATTTCAAGGACAAACTAAATTCATATGATGACATAAAAGTATACCAAATGTGGAACACAAATTTCATTCATGTGGGAGCTTGGTAAATATCAGACGACCAACAAATGTTCGTCAAGCTCGTTATCTCGGAAAAAACGATTTCTGAGCCTAGACGGGAATCGAAACCCCCAACCTTTTGATGACCGGTGAGACGCTCTAACCTTTGAGCTACCAAGACTCAGATCGTGAGCTAAGGTATAGGTTGGTCATATGTGCTGCCTAAGCGGAACTCATGACATGATAATAATGATGGAAATACTAAATGCTGAACACTAATCTGGTTTATGTGGGAGTTTGGTGTATATCAGACTACCAGTAAAAGTTCATCAAACTTGTCATCTCAGAAAAACGATTTCTGAGCTCTAGAATGGTGAATCCGCAACTCTTTAATGACCGATGGGACGCTCAAACCATTGAGCTACCAAGAATCAGATGGTGAGCTGACTTACAAGTTCGTGTCGTGGCTTCCGCATAGGAAGCTCATACGATGATAATAATGATTGAAATACTAAATGCTAAACACAAATTTGGTTCATGTGGGAGCTTTGGTTCAATATTCATCTAGGGCTCAAAAATCGTTTTTCTGAGATAACGAGCTTGACGAACTTTCGCTGGTTGTCTGATGTAAATGTATAGTAGAAAATTGTCTCAGTTTGTGTTTATTATTCATTATTTATTATGTATTTAAACACAGCGGAACCCAACTCACATGAGTGAAATAGGGGAAGCGCGAGAATGATACAGCAGACAAAAGAAAGCAGGTATTCTGTAATTTCCAGGTATTTATTTGAACGGCACATCCACACGACATAACCATAAGCAAAAGCATAGCTTATAAAAGTATTTTTTCAGCATCTGGCTTACGATCTGACTCTTGGTAGCTCAATGGTTTGAGTGTCTCACATGTCATTTGAAGGTTGCGGGTTCCGATTCCCGTCTACGGTTTAGAAATCGTTTTCCTGAGGTTACGAGCTTGACGAACATTCGTTGTTCGTCTGATATTTACCAAGCTCTCACATGAACTAGATTAGTGTTGAGCATTTAGCATTTCCGTCATTATTATCATATGATGACTTTCGCTTGGGCAGTAAATATGACGAACCTGCACCTTAGCTTACCATCTGACTCTTGGTAGCTCAGAGGTCAGTGTCTCCCACCTTAATTTCATCAGGAGGTTGCGGATTTGACTCCCGTTCGAGGGCAGAGACTGATTTGACGAAACAGGGAGCTTTTTTACATTTTTGTCTCAAAGACGAAACGATTCAACGTATCAATGACATTCCTTGCAGTGGCAGCGCAAGTGGGGGTAGGGGCACCGGCTCCCTTCGGCCGGGAGCACTACCCCCGTCGCAATCGCATGGGTGTCTGTCGTCAGGGAAGAGGAGAATAATTTTGACCTGTATTTAGTTTTTTAGCTCAGATTTCCTAGACACCAAACTTTTCCAAAAAAAGTTGCAATCTATTTTGGTCCTCCTGTTGGGGGATATGCTCTCCTGTTGTAGAAATCCTCGCTCCTTCTCCCCAGTGAAACTGTTTCTCACCTCAGGCTATTACGTTAATCCAAGTGGCCTATCTTATATGTCTTTCCGTTTGTTCGTGCGAAATAGAATAAATTAAATGTCCGACTATCAATATCACTTCAATGATTAGGCAACCATGCATCGTAGAATTTACAACACGACATGAAGTAGTTTCATCACAAAAGTTCTAAAATCACTTATTTCAACACGTAAAAGTAAAATTATATGGCAGCAAACATGAAAGTTGGTGCAAGGATTTTGGAATTTTTTTTCTGTGCACTCATACTTTTAAAAGTGGCTTCTGAGAAAAAACCGCCCAGCACCCCCGGTTCTCCTCTCTTTTTCCACTGCCCACTGGAATGGCCTGGACCTGTTGAGGAATATGGGAGTAAGGAGCAAGTAAAGATTGAATATTAGCTAGAAAGTATACTTTAGCTGATGTAGGTTTTTGCGGGGAGACTAAGAACGAGTTGACTGATAAGCATCAGGGTTAGCGTAAGGTAGACAAATGGTCGGTCGGCTTAGTTTTAGCTAGAAAGTTAGGATTAGGGTCAGGATTAGAGTTAACCTTAGGATTACCGTTAGTGTTAGCGTAAAATCAAGGCCTAGTTTATAAGCTGTGCCGTGCCCAGCCGTGATGGCATATTTTATTAGGAGGGTTTGAATTTATAAAGCCGTCCCGTGCCATACCGCGCTAGCCTCTTTGCCTACAAGCCCGGAAAAAGACCAAGTTGAAATGCCAAATGAGTCTTTCACAAATGGCAAAACAGCGCATCTGCTAGCACGACACAGCTCGCTTCAGTTTATAAGTTCAGTTTATCGGCTGAACTTTGGCCGTGCCGAGTCGCACGGCACGGCTTGGCTCGGCTTGGCTACAAGAACCGCTTTATAATCTGTGCCGAGCCGTGCCAACTCTTCAACTGGTCGACACGACATAGTTTATAACCTAGGCTTTAGCGTCAGCCGGTAAGCGTTAAGGTTACGGTTTAAAAATGTAGGATGCTGAGTAGGCAGTATGTAAAACAGCGCAGAAAGTTGAAAGATTGATAGACTGACGGATATTTGTAGGAAAATTCTGACTTTTCGAGCAAAGGCCTTTCTTCAGATACTCTACCAACCTTTCAAGTTTCAGCGTTAGGGTTAGCCGTTTAGGGTTGAGGGTTAGGGTAAGTGCTAGGTTAAAGTAGAAGCCGGTTAGTCTTAGAGTTATATTTTGATTTGGGGTTGGTTTTTCTTTCAAAGATGTAGGTGGTGTATATTGAAGCAAACGCTTCTGTGCAATCGGATATCACTTGCTCGGAAACTTTTTTAAAAGTATAGTTCCTAGCAATCACCCAAGTAACGTTAGTGCTTTGGGCTTAAGGTCTGTTGCAAAGTCTTACATTAGTTGGAAACGCGAAAATTTCTCGGAAGTTGAGGCAGTGATGCCAGCTGCCATTTTCGCATTAGAGTTGAACATTAAATTATAAAGCAAAAGAGTTCTTAATTAGTTTCCAAAACGAATTTCAAAATAACTTTAAAAGCATTCTTCGGATTAAACTTCAACGCTTTCGCGATGTTGGGATCGATCGATCTTGACCTCCGCTTTTTGCGGGAAATCTGACAGTCTTGGATTACCAAAGCGTTTTCAACCATTTGCAGAATTTTCCTTCCCCCCGGATTTTTCAGACATTGATGTCATCAACAGGGCACATGCTTGGCCTAATGATAAATATGATCGGAAGTACATTATGGAATATTACATAAGTTAAATATAGTTACCGGCTCAGAGTCAAGGGCGTTATTTTACGAGTACGTTGTTCAAATCTAGTTCACAAAGATTTGCCATTCTTGGACGAACAGGAGATTCATCTTTCGAGATTTGGCTTGCCGGAACAAACCACTGTGCATAAAGAAAGGTTAATAGTCTCGCTAAGTTTGTTGTTTTGGTCAAACGTTGTTTACCTCGTCTAAGTTATGTCGCCATCCTAGCAAAATTGCTTCACAGTGCTACCTGCTAGCAGCTTGTGGCTAAGTTTCGAAATGACAGAACTGGCTGTCTTCAGTGTTTGTTTCTCTTTTGCTTAGCTCAAGATGGGTTTGCTCACAGAAGGATCTCCATTATCCTGGAAGGAAACAAAGACGCACGCCGATCACGTTCGCTATCACGGAATTACACAATTACTACACATTTACCATCGACTCAAGGAGAGAGAGAACGATTGCTTGAAGTGGGGAGATGAGGTAAGTAAAAATAAAGTGAAAATTATACCAGCTGGCCTTTGAGGCAATGATGCTAAAGTCTGCAAGAAACGGGGTTTGTCAGACCGTACAACGTCTGACTGAATTAAGATACAACAAAGTATTTCAAAAGTATCAAAATAGCGTCTGGAATTACCGAATATATCTCGCGTACCTATGTCTTTGGTTGCAAAGCATTTGTACTTTTTGTTTATGAGCTATCTGAAGCTTCTGGGTTGCAGCGACGAGGGGTGGATGCAGCAGTAAGTTTTCATAACAACAAAGAATGCAAGGATTGTGCTGCTTAATGAGAGTCGCATAACTTGCACAAAAAATTCGTTGATGCAGTAAATGATATGCATTATCCATAAACTGTTTTAGTTATTAAAAACTTATGTGTACAAGAGTGCAGTATTTGAGTCAGGTTAATGGTCAGAAGTGTCTAAAACAGTTAGCTCTCAGCGAGTGTCGTTTAAACAGTCAGTCAATTTGGAAGTTTTACTTACCCGAGCGAAGTTAAAGTTCTTGATGAAACAAGTGACAGTTGATTAACCGTTTTAATTCGTTACTCAATCATAATTAAATTGTTAGGATATTTTTTGTTGAATTTACTGAGGAAATATAAGACAACACATAACAAACATCTTATATTTTTGTTAAACGTCTTATATTTTTTCAAATTGTCAGCTTGCAATTGATTTTATGGAGGAAAAATCTTGGAGTTCACAGAAATTAAGATCCTCATTAACTTATGACCCACCCACCCACCATACTTCATTCCAACTGTTTTAAATAAACACTTAGTTAATTCAAGTCGTTAGTTTGCCCAGTGGATGATCAGTCAATACAGCAGGATGACAACTTATCTCAGTACCTATTGCATACTGATGAACATTTTGATTTCTTATTTTTGATGTTTGATGTTAAAATGAATATGCTTGCATATTGATCTATATTTATTAATTTTTAAGACACATTAGCCCAAAACACAATTTTGAGCAATGCTGTGATATTTAGATTTTGATTATTATCACTTTGTTGTGTACATTTGGGTGATATTTGACTTCAACTTTTACCATTTCCATTTATGATTTTGTAGTAGCTGTACATGGAAGCATTATGAATTCTGAATAACCAATTCCAATCCAGTTTATAATTCCAATTTATATTTTTCATATGTTTCATGTTTTATATAATGCTTTTTTGCTGGGTGTGTATTACCTTGAAATTAGTTGTTGAAGCCATCTCTCAATTAACACCAAATACAATTACCACTCATTTTTACCAGTTACACAGTGTAACCTCCTTTATATGCTTCATTTATTTTAGATTGAGTACATTTTGGTAAAGTTTGATCATGAAAATAAGACAGCCAAACTTATGTTACAGAGTCAACCACTCTTGCATGAGTTACAAAAAGAAGAGCTTCAAAATCCTGGGTAAAAGTTATATAAAAGTATATACATATGTATATTACAGTATGATATTGTGATGATGATATAATTGAAAAGAAAGTAGTACTAATATCTTCTCAAAGCTTTGTTAATACTACTGAAATAAAATAAGAGTCTTTGTCAATGTCCATATGAGCAAATTTAAAATGTTATAATAATATTCATGATTTTCTTTGTCATCCACAATTCTATAACAGTGACTTTATTCTGTCAGTGGTAAGTAAAGGTATTAGTTGCTGTTAGACAATATTCTGTGGTTTCTTTCTTACCTTTAAGAAAACTGAGAGAATTTTTTTTATTTATTCATTCACCTACAGAAAAAATGAGACTTCCTGGAAGCCTGAATATGCAAGTTATATGTTGGAAGGTAAGGAATTAAACAGCATATTTTGGGGAAAAAGAGTGCTCACATGCATACTCAAGGTCTTTATAAAAGTGGTACATATCTGTAAAAGGGACAGACAACAGATCACTGATATTTGGTGAAAAAAAATGGTTTGGAGAAATTAATCAAATAAAACCATTGAATAAAACTAAAATAATGTTAAAACTTTGGTCATTTTTCTTTCTAAGTGTACATGATTAATCTACATGTAAGTTAGCCTGAAAATATAGTACAGTATAGATGGAATATTTAGTTTTTTAAAGACATCATTCATTTTCTTGTTGCTTTAATTTTATTCATCAACCTTGTGCAGAGTTTCATTTGATGAATCAAATTAGTAAAGGTTTGATTCATTTTCCAATAATGGAGTGAGATATTGTAGTACCATATTTGAATGCCACAGCATCAATGTACATGTTTATTGTATGATATTCGAACTTTATGTTTTTTAGGAACTCCTGGTCAACCACTTGGAGGATGTATGGGCCATTTTAACAGAATTGAGGCAAACATGAAGTTGAGAAGAGAAGAAGTTCTGAAGCTTTTGGAGCCAGATGAATGTGTTCTGAGCATGACTTGTTTTCCCAGGTATATTAAGAAAGTACCCTGTATTTCTAAAATATTAATCATTCAAGATTATTTATTATTAATTGACAACCAGGAGCTTGGTGTCAGAAGTGAGTCCAAAGGGTTGACAGCCTTCTGTCAGACTGGCTTAGCCATCTGTGGGAGAAAAAATGATGTTGAAGAATAGTTTGGGGAAAAGAGATTCCCATTCTGTGTTACACTGTTGTGTGGGGGAAAAATTAAGCTATGTTCATGGTCTGAAGGCAACAAAAATGGCCTTGTAATGAGCCTAAATATTTGAAATTTGACAATTTTCAGGTGTGTTGCTGCAGACCTCTGAGTTAAGCTTTCTTTCAGGGCACCTTTATGAACAAACTAAAAAAGACACGAGAAAAGAGAGTCACACATGTGTCTAATTTAAATACAAATTGACTTCATGATAGACAATTATTTTCTCCCCAGTAAGCCACTGCTTTGCCCTCATTTCACTGAAACCTGTTATGAAAGTACTTTTAATATAATCAAATTGGTCAAAATTAGTTCAGTCTGATGTGTTGGAGAATATATGAAAGAAAATGTGGATTTAATGTAGTTACCATGATGACCAACAAAGGAAGATTAACACTCAGATAGCAGTCTGAGGTGAAAGAAATTCATGGTGAGGTTATGTTATTTAAAACCAAACCAAAAAACTGTACTCACACTAACATTGGCTGGTGCCACAGAACTTGTCTTTTCTCGTGTTATTGAGTCATTCCTGGCCGAGGACTTTCCCGTTGATGAGTAAAATCATCTGGCATTAGCCAGAGTCAAATACTAAAGTCTCCATAGGTCACTGAGGACCTATACAGGCAGGAAGGAGTTAATGTATTCCAATAATGAAGTAGTAATGAAGATTACTTAGCAAGAATTCCATGAAATTTTAGCTTCATGAGATTTTGAGGATAGCTACAGTATCCTGGACTTTTTTATTAATAATTTAAGTTTATAAGTAAATCACTTCACCTACCTGGGCTCCATTGTCTCCAGCAACCTGTCACTTGATGTGGAGATTGATAGGTGCATCACGAAAGCCACCGCCGTCATGTCCAAGCTGAGCAAGAGAGTGTGGGCCAACGGTCAACTGACCATGAACACCAAACTGAAGGTATACCAGGCCTGCGCCCTCAGCACGCTGCTGTACGGCAGTGAATCTTGGACGACGTACGCAAGACAGGAAAACCGCCTGGAAAACTTCCACCTTCGCTGCTTGCGCCGCATCCTCGGCATCACGTGGCAGGACAAAGTCACCAACGTTGCCGTGCTGGAACAGGCAGGCTCCCTCAGCATGCACCTCATGCTGTCTCAGCGCCGACTACGATGGCTGGGCCATGTACGACGCATGGAAGATGGTCACATCCCCAAGGATGTCCTGTATGGCAAGCTTGCCTTGGGGCGCCGCCCAGCAGGCCGCCCTGTGCTGCGCTACAAGGACGTCTGCAAGCGCGACCTCAAAGTCACAGACATCGACACTGGCAGCTGGGAATCGCTTGCCGAGGATCGCGGCCGTTGGCGTCAAGCTGTGCAGTCAAGAGTCAGGAGGGGAGAGGAGAAGAGAATCAAACAGCTGGAAGAGATAAGAGCAAGGAGAAAACAGAGACAGTCTCCCAACCAGGCAACCCCATACATCTGCAGCAACTGCGGCAGAGACTGCCACGCCAGGATTGGGTTGCTGAGCCACTCCAGACGCTGCTCCAAGCAAGACTGAGAACCAACCAAGGCGCTCACCATTGTCTCTCGAGACAGACGGATGCCTACTAAGTAAATGCTATTTTGTGCAAAATTTAATGTATTTTTCATTTTTCTAAAAGATTATATTCTTGTATATTTTGTTTCTTCTGTTTAGAATTGGTTGTCCTCAATTTACATATCCATCCTATGAACCTTCCACAACTACAGGAGCTTCTCATTCTTTGTTTTTTCCACAAGAAGCTATCAATCCACATCCAAGATACAGGTTAGTAACTTTATGGCAACTGTGTATCAACTATACTTTGTTATTTTTTTATCTCAAGCATTTTCTTCTTATCTTCCTTGCTTTATCTAGTACACTGACAAGAAATATACGTGAAAGGAGAGGTTCTAAAGTTATCATTAATGTGCCAGGTAAGGTCGACAAACTTTTGACATGCTTCTTATATGCTGCCTGCCTTTACTTCAACTTTATTTCATTCCTTCTTTCCTGTCATTGTCAATTTACTCATTTTTCTCTTAACTCATTTGTTTCTCTTTCTTTCACACTTGTCCTTAATGTTCTTGGGTGTTTCTATCTCTGTTCATTCATTGCTTCCTTTATCCTTCCTTCCTCCCTTCCTTCCTCCCTCCCTTCCTTCCTTCGTCCCTCCTTCCCTCTCTCCCTCCCTCCCACCTCCCTCCCTTCCTCCCACTCTTCCTTCCTTCCTTCCTCCCTTCCTCCCTCCCTCCCTCCCTCCCTTCCTTCCTTCCTTCCTTCCTTCAACCCTTCCTCCCTTCCTTCCTCCCTTCCCCCCTTCCTCCCTTCCTTCCTTCCTTCCCTCCTTCCTTCCTTCCCTCCCCCCCTCCCTCCCTCCTTCCCCCCTCCCCCCCCCCCTT
>JBAHVQ010000490.1:482915-524436 GCA_036872915.1 Nanipora kamurai | reverse complement strand
CTTCCTTCCTTCCTTCCTTCCTTCCTTCCTTCCTTCCTTCCTTCCTTCCTTCCTTCCTTCCTCCCTCCCTTCCTTCCTTCCTTCCTTCCTCCCTTCCTTCCTTCCTTCCTTTCTTCCTTCCATCCTTCCATCTGATAATGAAGACTAGTGCTGACTCCTACATTTACGAACCTGCTATTATTATTTGGTTTAGTTTTCAAAGACGTGAATACTCCATCACCATTTATCGAAACTTTTGCCAATGATGATGGTGAGGCATCAAAAGCTGCCAAGCCAGATCATATTTACTTGGATGCGATGGGATTTGGAATGGGATGTTGTTGCTTGCAGGTGAAAGTGAATGGAAAGTAAAACTGATTTTTTTTTCTTTTCGTGAACCAACACTGTGAACTGCACGTTAACAGGCTTATTTTGAGTCAGTGAGCATGTTCTTTTCAAGTTTAAAGGCCTCGTTAAACTGTTTAACCATTACATTCAACTTTGTTAAGCAGATACAGTGTTGGACAACCTTGAAAAGAAATAATGAAACCTTATGGGTAAACGCGTACATCATATTGAATTGAACGGCGTTGGACAACGCTCGGCAAAATGTCGAAAGGGTTAAATTGAGATTAGTTTCTTATAGACGACTCAGTAGTTTGCAAATCCCTTCGAATTTCTGAGAACCCGAGCATAAGATCACCATATACGGTAATTGCAGGCTCGGTGCTGAAATCAATAAGCTTGTTTTATAAGAATCAATCAGCTTTTCGTAAGTAAAAAATAATTTTGGTCAGAGAGAGTCCTTCTTCTCCTATTATAATGTATAATCCTGAAGTCCCGTCATCGAATTTACACTCAGAAATGAAGCGAAATCAAATCATCTATTCATCGAAACAGATGAAAAAACGGAGCTTTGGGTCAAAATCGAGATGTGCTGTTCAGAACCACTTGCTCGTGTTCACGAGATGAAACATCGTCTTATTAGACTAGTTACAATAACTGTAATTAACTTCTTTCATTCCAGATGACATTTCAAGCTTGTAGTATCAGTGAAGCCCGTCACCTATACGACCAACTTGCTGTGCTGACACCTGTTATTGTAAGTGCCAACAAATACACCAGTGTATGTGTTGATGAGAAAGTGTACATGTCCCTTTTACAGTACGTTCCATCATGCTTTACTGATAACCAAACCACTTGGTCCAAATTTTCCGCCGAGCAAGCCAATAGCTATACTAGCAATACTACTAAAGTGAACTGTTGTGGGAAATGGAAGAAACGACGTCCGAAAATTGCGTCATCAAAACCAGACCAGTTTAAGTCTAGTTAGACCACACAACCGAAAGTAGGGATCATCGAACTTTATCATAACTGACAGGCTAACTTTCAGGCGTGTAAACCCTCTTTCCATACAAATAACCGCGCTTAGGACAGGTTTGCCACGGAGTCTGGAGTCTCCGAGAGCACAGTCGCAAGGTTTGTATTTGTACAAGTGGTAATGTCGATAAAGTGAAGGATATATTAGGCGGATTTGTTTGTCGGTTTAGTGTAATTAATAGATAATCAAAAGGGTTGGGAAACTGCCAGAACTTAAGAATGGAGAAACTGACATTTCGAGCGAAGGCCCTTTCTACTCCACTCTTTCCGGCCTTCGCTCGAAATGTCAGTATATCAGTGTAATTAATAGTTATTTGACGTTTTTCTATTCTTGAACCGATTCAAGAATAGAAAAACGTCAAACAACGATATATTAGGCATTTACACTCAATCATATGAAAGGTCATTATATCTCTCCTTCCTGCATTGTTAGCACGCTCTTTCCGCCGCTGCTCCAATTTTCCGTGGCTTTCTGGCCGACGTGGATTGCCGATGGAACGTCATAGCTGCTGCTGTCGATGACAGAACAGAAGAAGAGAGAGGACTGGTGGTCAGTAACACGAACCAGATTATTGTTCAACATTTAGTATTTCCATCATTATTACATATCATGAATTCCGCTTAGGTTTCTCACGTGACGAACCTGCAACTTAGCTCACCATCTGAGTCGTGGTAGCTCAATGGTCTAAGCCTCCCACTAGTCATCAAAAGGTTGCGGGTTTGCCATTCTAGGGCTCAAAAATCTTTTTTCTGAAATGACAAGTTTGACGAACGATCACTGGCAGTCTGATATACACTAAGCTCCCACATGAACCAGTTTGGTGTTCAGCGTTTACTACGATTTTTTTCTCATGAGGCTTAGTGAGGACCACATTCTATAGTTTCTGTGTTATTGCTGGACATTGTAATGCATCGAACACCTTGCTAGCTTACCAACATGAATCTATTCATGTTGTACAGCTATTCAGCCTATGTAAGTGTCTCGTTTCTTTAAACATTTATCTGTAAATTGGTATCCGCTTTTTCCCTGTTTGTTGAAAACAATCCTTCATTTAGTATACAGAAAACATCTTCCGTGTTTTCTTGAAGTTATCGAAACACGAGTGACGGTTTGGGGGAGCTAAAACTTTTCTCATGTTGTTGATCTTTTCATTTCAGCCATTAAAGAACGATAGGTTTCAAATCAGAAAGTCTCGTTATGACTCGATCGACTCTTACCTGTCGGTCCAAGCTGCTCCATATAGTGACATCAAGATGGCTTACGATGAAGAAACCTACCAAAGATTGTTAAAAGAAGGTATGACAAGCGCAAAGTATGAATAGACTGGGGAAGAGCCCTAAAATATGACGTCACTATAATAGTTACGGCAGAGAATTTTACGTTTTGTGCTGTAACTTTGCGCTTTTGTTGAGTGGTTGTAATCTAACTTTTTCTTAGGTATGGATGAACCCATGGCTCGCCATTTTGCTCATTTATATATTCGAGACCCTCTTACCTTATTCCAAGAGAAAATTAACTTAAATGATGAAGAAGATTCTGATCATTTTGAGGTAAAGTAGCAAGTATGTAGTGCTGTACATCCTGGTTGTATGATGCTTTTTTGTATTTACAATACATGGCGCCAAAGTAAAGCATTTTTTTTATAAATAACAATCCTACCTACGTGGTACAAACATAGCATGAATAAACCAATACCACCGCACTTAATGTGTCTCATACTTTACAGAATTTTGTCAGTATCCATTCATTTCTTCGAGATAATGAAAAACGTGAATGATCAAGGATATTAGAAGTTCCTTTATTTATACTGGATAACCCTATCAGCTAAACTAGGCTGTTATCCCTAAAGGTCCAGTAAGGGCCATCCCTCATGGGTCCAGTGTTACTACAGGAGGAAACCGGATACCCAGAGAAAACCTGCGATGTTTGATAGAGTCAAACTGGACAACACTCTTCTCACATGTGACCAAGGTAACTTTAATCAGAAAACTGCGCGTAGCCGGAATCGAACCTTAGTCACAGAGGTGAGAGACACGTGCACTACCACTGTGCCACCAACATCCCTGTGTAGGAAAGCAGTCTTGAAATCTTTATTCAGCACTGCTTGTGATATACACAATGTAAATTTGATTTCAGTTACGTTTACGTCTCGATGACTCGGGACTTCTTGAGAGCACCTGAAATCTCTCCGTGCATGGTATCATTGTGGAAATCGTCTAAGACTAGATATACCCATACGTTTGCTGGCGGATGCTCGTCATGCTTCATTGCAGATCTGATGATGTCACTTATATCAACTCATTCTTTGTCGATACCCATGCAATATGTACCCATATATATCGATACTTTTTATGCCCCTGTATTCTATGGTAGTATAACCAGTATAAAATACCGCATGAGTCTCCAGATACCGGAATTCCGGTCGTACCTGCATCAGTTGTACCATCACAATACACGGTATACCAAAACCGGATGACTAAAAGTCTAAGACCCGACATATCAAGACCCGGCATATAAGTACTCGACATATAAGTACCCGGCATACCAGTACTCAATGTACGAGGGCCAATGCGTTATGTCTTTCAATTTTATTACTTGAAATACCTGTAAACAACATGGAAGTGTTTCTGTGCCGATGTTTTCTGAGAAAATGACAGTTTCTCTGCTGATATCCATCATGCCACCTACACCAGGTGAGCTTTTCCATCAACTGTACCGTAAGAAATAACTTTCTCCAACAATTCCACAGGATAGCTTTATTAATGGTTGACGTGTTTTGATCTGCAGAACATCCAGTCAACAAACTGGCAAACAATGCGATTCAAACCTCCACCAGCAAACTCTCCGATTGGTTGGAGGGTTGAGTTTAGGCCAACCGAGGTAGGTAAATGACTGATGACGAGCGAATATTTACTTATTAAGTGTTATAAAAATAGGTGCTTGGTTTGACGTGAATATGGATAAGTAATTACTTAGTCAGCGAAACACTTGAATGGTTTCAGAATTAATTAATTAAAAGGATAAAACTATTCACTTGAAGACCTTACTTGTTCCCTGAACGCTTCGGCAGTTCTTGATTTTACTGAGAATTTAATTGATACGAATCAGCATCATTCTTCACTGTTTTGAGTTACTATTTTATCCTTTTAGGTTCAACTGACTGATTTTGAAAACGCAGCTTATGCAACCTTCGTTGTGCTTATAACAAGAGTAATTCTTTCGTTTAATCTGAATCTCTTAATACCTCTGTCAAAGGTAACGAGCTTCGTGACTAGATTGCTCTACAAACCTATTCTCTCCTGATTAGTGTCCCTTTGATCTTGTCTCTTCCTTCTGAAAAACGCTTTAGGAAAGCAATTTATTAAGACGTAAATCCATACATTACTTCAATTCCTCCAGGTTGACGAAAACTTGGCGTATGCTCAGAAAAGGGACGCTGTCAGAAAAGAGAAGTTTTACTTTAGAAAAATATTAAAAATATGTAAGTTGTCCGGAAATTTGGTTAAAAACCTGTCGATAATTGGAAAGGGGAACACAAACATTGAACTACTTTCCTGGCTGGTTTTAATAATTAATTTTTATAAAAAAATGTGAAGTCACAGTGAGTTGCACACTGAGCATCTCCTTATTCGAATACCGTAACATTTTAGTATTAAAAAATCTGTACCGTGCAGATGTACTATCACAATGTTTTCCTTAAAAACTCTTTACCATATCTTCAACTTGACCTTAAGCTTGTTTTGGTTGAAAGTAGGTTTTTTGATCCAATTTTGAGCGTGATAGGTAAGTATTAAAGAATAAAGTTTTCGTTATTTTTACAGAAAACAATAGGAAAGGAAGGAAGTGAATGACACGGCTAGCAGTCTTTTGTTGCTTCGTTGTGTACGTGATTAGTACCTGTAAACATTTTATTTTAGGCCCAAGTGCAGCTGAGGGTGGGGCTGAAAATGATGTGAAATGTCCGATGGAATGCCGATATGAATTGATGACAATCGACAAAATTATTAACGGAAAGGTCAGTCATTATAATTATTTTTTGTGTAGTTGTAAATTTTATTTATTTACTTGTTTTACTTATTTATTTATTTATTTATTAATATATGTATTTATTTACTTATTTATGTATTTATTAATTCATCTTTTATATATATATATATAATTCCCGAGGAAGCCCGAACGGGCTATACGTTTGTATTACAATAAATATCTTTTTTGATCTGTCTGGAGTTCGCATTCTTCTTTTACACTCTAGTTTATATATATATATATATATATATTGAGCGCTCTTTATTCTCAAGCAAACACTGCAACCTTCTTTGTCTCATTTTGTAAATATTACTTAAAGTCCTTTTGAACAGTTATCCCACATTAAGTGGTTGAAGTCGTTTTCATAATTTAAAGTGTTGTTGACGTAGGTCTTCGTATACTGACGGTTTGCACATGACTTCATCGCCGCCAAGTTTGTGGAACTTTAACAAAAGAATCTTATTAACTGCCATTGTATGTGGCACCAACATGACTGCAGTTTTTTTGTATTCTGAATCTCGTGGGATTGATTGCAAACCATCAACTATAAAGTTTTTATTAATCCAATTTCTTACGTTTTAACGTCAAAAATATTTTCATGTTAGCTCCGCATATAAAAATATAACCCTTGATTTGTTATAACAAGTTCTGTTGTTTTCACAGGAAGGTGAATTTTCAGGCCTCATTCCATTGATCAACAAATTCTTGGACAGCGTAGATGTTGACTTTGAAACACGCTGCACAATAAGCCAGTACTTGCAGTTCATATCGAAGAAGGCATCCGGTAAGTCAAACCATCATAAATAGATTCAAGAGGTCTTACAGTTAAAGTTTACTTAAAGCAAATTTTGGAGCAATAAAGTTAGATTTTATGTTTCCCTTCCTGGAATTGAACTACCCTAATTATCAGCTGAATAAACTGCTTCATGGTAGTCGATGATACTTTGACAGCTAACTATCATCAACTGATCTAAAGCTTAAGATCTAAAGCTTAAAAACTAACTCCTAAAAACTAGAGGTAAAGATCTAAAGCTTAAGAATTAACTGTTATAAACTAAAGGTAAAGATCAAAAGTTTAAGAACTAACTGTTAAAAACTAAAGGTGGAGGTCTAAAGCTTAAGATTTAAATCTTAAAAACCAACTGTTAAAACCGATATTCGTGTTTATTAGGGGAATATCTCACGACGGCTCAGTGGATGCGTAAGTTTGTGGCAGAACATCCAGACTACAAACAGGACTCTGTGGTCAATGAACGTATTGCTTACGACCTCTTGAAAACGTGTCACGAAATCAGCAACATGGGACGAGAATGTCCAGAGCTGTTTGGCCGACCAGAGACCCGTACCAAACGGTCCCTGAACCCAGTCTGTCTCAAGATGTCGAATGAACCGCTGAACCCACAAACTCAGGCTGAGGTCCAGGCAAAAGCTTAGGTATATGTTAAATAATCAAAAGAAATGTAAAAATCTTTAGGAATTTGTATTTATGAATTGATATAATGGTGTTGTGGTCTTTTTGCCAATTACGTACACTAAGGTTGTTTTAATGTAGCTAAGTTTCTACGTCCACGTAGATTTGAAATTGAATAATTTTAAGGATTTAGAAATGTGTGTAAATAATTTCAAATTAATACAAGCTTTTGACAGTCATTTTTATCTGTGTAAGTACACAAACGGTTTTTTTTCTTATAAGGATTATTAGATTGAAGCAAACAAGTACAACCGGAACTGCAGCGACGCAGGGAGGGGGCAGGCCTTAAGGTTTCAGGGGGGCAATTGAGGGTGTTCTAACTTTTTGAGTAGGGGAAAACCGAAATTCTGTAACGTACAATAACCGGCGTTTCCCGGGTCCTAGCTAAATCTTTTTCGCGACTTAAGCTGCGGCTTATTTTGGTCACAAACAGAGTCACTGCAGGGCCATTGATAAACGTGTTCGTAGTTTATTGGCCATAACTTACAGTAGCCGCGACCGATTTCCTCTCGTATAAATGGTGTAATATTAGCTAGTTGTAACCTTAAAGTGAGATTCGAGATTTGCTATCCGTTTATTGCATCTGAAGAGCGTAGGTTTTTGTGAAGGGGGCAGAAAATAGTATTAGGTGCGAAAATACCCTTTGTCTTCCCTCGCGCCACCCGGCAACGAAGACGTTCTTCGTACCACAGATTTTTTTCAAGCGAAACAAGGAGAATAAAAAACATTCAGTCGCTAGGATAACATCAACGCCTTCTTTGTTTGGCATTCAACGTCAGTTGGAGCATTTTGACATGTCTAGGCAGACGTGAACTTGCGGGGTGGTTGAGGGTGGTAGTTGAATTTGACGTCGAAGCATTAAATTACAATCCCTGTAAGGCCATGTTACACGAGGAAATTTTTATTGCGATCTTTGAGAGACAAGTTGCAGAAGAAATTGAAACTTGTCTAGCGAGAAAAATTGCGAGACATTTTGAAGTAAAAGTTGAACTATCTTCTACTCTTTGCAACGCTACACGACAAGTTGCAGCGTATTACACCCCTGTTGCAACTTGTTATGTAATACTGCTGCGAAGAAGAGCCAATCACAGCCGGACCAAATTGAGAGCGGTGCGTGCATTGTGTATTGCAGGTTGCAGAGTCAACTGCGAACATCTTATCGATAACATACCCTGAGCAACTCGCTAGGATTTTTTATCACAAGAAATATTACCTGATGTAACGTGGCCTTTCGGTATTTTCAAGCTAATTATATGCCAAAAAAGGGCAATCGAGTATTAAAGTATATACAAATTGATGTTTTCTAAACCAGAAATTTATTTTTAATAGGAGCATTCCGACATCTGGCTACAGGAGTGTAGATTATAACGGGAAAATAGTAGAGAGTAGAACAGCTAGAGAGAATAACAGGAAAATAAGTATGTGTAATTATTCCAAACGATGATTAAAACTAGAATTGTTCAACAATGCATGTTAACTGTAAAGCCAAACAGGTCAGGAAACTGCTGGCATTTTAGATATTTAAAATGACAATTCGAACGAACGCCCTTCGAAGGAGTCAAATCTGAAGTTATTTTCCTGCTGAAGGCTGTAGGTAGACCGTTGAAAGCTTAAATGTTAGCTTCTTGGCCAGATAACGTCTATTTTTACTTTAATATTAGTCATGTACATGCCTGACTAGTAACAACATATCTTGTACGTCTCGAAGACCATATTGTGGAATAGCTTGTGACGTCAATGACTCCGTGATACAGGGAGGTGGGACCCTGGGAGCAGCGGGGGAGGCACGGGAAGCGGGGGAAATTACTCATATAAAGATAATATAGCAACAGCATCCACAAGTAAAGGAAATAACACAAATATCTCACTGACCTTAAGCTTGCTGGATAACTATTAATTGTTTTTTTTCGAATAGCCAAGTTCGAGTGGCTTCAATGCAAAGCGACGGGCAAACCGCGCTAAAAAACGATGAGTTATAATCCATACGGAATAGCATTGGTGAAGTTTGCACCTTAAAGTTTACCAAGGAATTCATTCGCGTCGATTAGAGGCGTCGCAAGTACTTTTAAAAATTTGAATGCAGAAAGTAAATAAACTAACTAAAATTTATTGGCTTGTTATCGCCAGAAAAAGAAAATATTATCGTACAGTAGAATTTTAAAACGAACCTTTTCAACCAATGATTACCAACTTTGTAGAAAATATTTATTTTTTAAAGTTTTATTGTACCAAAGTAATGTGTAAACTGATAGTTATTGAAGATTTAACCTGTCTCTATACTTTTATTATTTTACTCTGGCTAACTCCAGATGATTTTACTCGCCAAAGGGAGAGATGTGGTAGTGAAGAAGTTAATTAAAGTTTTATGGTTTCTTGCATATAATATAAGAAGGATTGAAATGCCAAGTAATATCTGCTGTCAAATCTGTGAGTACAATACATGGAAATTTACAAAGGTTACTCATACAAAACATAATTTCTTTATTTATCATGTGGTATAACTTTAAGTTCTCTCTTAAGTAAATGGAAAGATTAAAATACAGAGATAAAGTTATCATGTGGTTAATTTTAATACGAGAAAACGAGCACCTGTGGAAGATTATCATTGCCAATATAGCGAAAAATAGCCTGTGCACAATTTAAGGTTGGGCAAGGTAAGTGCCCTTTCCAAACGGCTGCCCACGCCACCTTAATATACTTCCGATCCTTCTGTTACTAAGGATGTGGTATTTACGTTTGATTTTTTCGTACAAACAAACCAACTAGAGCTAAATACATTTTCTCAAAAAGCTCTCATCTAGTGAATGCTTACGACCCACCAATGACGTCCCACGCAATACCGTCTTCAGGTTAACGATGCAAAAATGTAGGATGGCTACGTAGGCAGTAACCTTTTAACTTTTTGCGCGTTTTTAGGTTACTTTAGTCGTGGGTCCACGTGGGATAATTTGGGTTAACACGTGACTAAATTTCTTGAAAAATTAAAGCACAAGTGGTTGCCACTGACCTCTATCCAACGTTATATAAAAGTCAGTGGTGGTCGCTAATTGAAAGTCAAAAGATAACCAGAAAGGTTAGGGAACTGCCGGACCTCAGGTGTAGAGAAACTGACGTTTCGAGCGATGGCCCTTCGTCGGAGTGAAAGCGAAAATGCCGTGCGATATGAGGAAGACTGGCGGCTACACATGCTATACTAAACCTGGGGTGTATTTGTCGCGACAATTCTATCCTTTGGTTAATCGTAGGAAGTAATACTTCAGTTGCATGATGTTAAAACGTTAGAAAAACCTATTGAACTGATAAAATCTCAGGAACTTTGGGGGCTTGTGGTAATCATTTTAAAATATTTATAAAAAAGCATATCAATTTCAACACAAATCGCCAGTTGTATAAAACTCCGTATTAACTATGATTTAATGATTTGAGGCAGAATAAAATATTAGAAGGCCAATTCGAACGGAAAGGAGTTATAGTCTATCATGAAAAGGTCTAGTCTCGAGATTTTGGTGCCGAAATTGCAAATCTTTAGACTATCTTATCAAAGACATTCCCCAGCCAAATTTGGAAATAGGTTTTTTAAACCAAAGTTTCCAAGAACTTTTGGATGTATTCTGGGCTAAGCCAGCTTAGTTAGCATTCCCTTTGTGATAAATAACTTAACAGCTGTTGACAAACTGAACAGCAAAATCACGTTCCAGAACTGTTTTCTTTACGTTTTCTCTCTTGTTACGGTTTGGCCAAGGAATTTGAAGAAGAAATTAATGATGAGATCTCAGTTGTTTTGTTCAATCCATGTTTTTCCAGCTGGGATTTTTCGTACAACCTGTTTAATAACGCAGTTAAATTTAACCACGGTTTAATTACGTAAGTGAAGATTAAATCGTGATTAAGAGTTCTATTCAACAGTATCTGCTTGGGTAAAAAATTTCCCCGCTGAGAAAAAAACATAGATTTTATTAAATCAAAAAAATCACAAATATGAAATTTCTTCCTCAAAATCATTGTTTGAATTGCAACAGCTTACGAAATCTCAGAAACAAAATACGTCATTCAACGCATGAATTTAACTTAGCTTTTAATTAAGCGCAGGGTAAGAAGTTAATCCCGTAGTTATTTCTGTTTAATCATTGTTACAGTTAATCACTTTTTGATACAACCCGTGGAAAACCTTACCAGGCACTAAAAACACAGTTCGATTCAACATTTGTTTTTCAGTGTGCGTCAGCAAGTGTAGATAAATCTACATGATTTTAAATAACTAAATACGGGACAGAAATTCAAAATTTCCGTGTCCGAAATACGTGATCTTGTCGGAGCGACCAGTCTGTCAGGCAGTTCAGGCTGGCATGACCTTAGCGCCTGCCTGGTGGCGCGTGGGATGCCTAATTAGATTTATCATTAATCTCTGCGGTTCGGATATTTCACCTTTCGGCAAAGTAGAAGGAGTCGAAGAATTGTCTCTTGCAAGGGAATGGAGCTTTTTAATTTTTGGTGGAAAACCTGCTAAATCTGGCGACATAATTCGTCTTCATCCATACCTGGGGAAGTCTGGGTCTCAAGGAAAGCTGCCTTGCTTTCGTTTTAAAGGTAGTCAGGCGCTGGTTTCGCCTGGAATACATGAAAGTCCAATATTTAATCAAAGCAAATCGTGAGCCATGAGCAGCAATCCAGACATCGTGAAACAAGGATGGTTGAGGCGAGTGAAGGTTTGTGTACACGATACTTCGTTTGTATATTCTTCATTGCTAAATACTCGTCGAGTTTATTTGGAAATCCAATAGAACTATGGCGAAACGCGGAGTATGTGATTGCAGCCCGAAATAGCTCGACGTAAATATTTCTAAGTCTAAGATTCTTTTGTCGAGATGGACATTGCTTGATATTCGTTCAAAGAAAGAAACGTATCTCGTATTAGTTTTGCAGTTAATCGTCATAAAAACAATTCTGTGAATGTGATCATATTTCAACGGGATGGTGACGTATTTATGTTTGGCAAACACATCAGTCGAAGAAAATATATGAAATTGTTTTTAACAATCCTCTCTAAATCTCTTTATCTGTCGAACATAACTTATTAACATGGAAAGACCACCACAATGTGCTGTTCTTTCAGTCGTCTGCCGGGATTAAATGTCCAAATTGATGATATAGTAAAAAGGTTTACCCTGGTTTGTTTAGATTCTGTAATTCGAAACCAAAAATGACCACTTCATGATCAATTAACTTTTAAAATACGTTATTTCTTGTCCCGGAAGAGCGCCTAGCAATGATATGTCTTGCTAAAAGTGACTGATATTTGCCGAGATATCGTAAATTTTCTTTCTGACCGTGATACTGTAGATTTTCTTTCTGACCGTGATACTCAGTGACTAACAGACGGTCTTCACTTTGAAGTGAGCAGTTTAATAATTCAAATAAATGTGATCGTTTAATGGTTGTATGTATGTCCTTTGGACTTCGTCGTGTGTTTGTTTTTATAAGGATATCTTGATCTAGTTTACCTCATCTCGAAAGGTTTTCGACGTGATCTGTTTGGTTTGAATGGTATCGAGAGGAAATCAAATGTCGAAACGTGCCGAATCCCAGAAATGCCAGAGGCTGAGCTTGTATTCAATAAGTGGAACGATAAGATTGTCGTTCGCACGCAAATGCTTTTGAACTAGTGAATTCACACAGAGTTCGGTTATTCAGGAGTAGGAATATCTACGTCTTTTATGTTCGAAAATTACATTAGTGATTGTTTGAAGTTGAAGTTGGCCTGACCAGGGGTGAGGAAGTTGACCTCTCTTCGTTCTTCATCCTGGGTTGACACCAGTTTCAAGCTGTAATCAAGAGCTTGTTATTTTTTAAACCAATCCTTAGCGATCTGATATTATATGTCGAATTTATCGAGTGCACTACATGGGACAGCTTGTTTTGCATCTTGATGTTAATTTTCAAGCGGAAGCTATTTCAAGGAAATGTTTAAATTTCACTGCAGGTTCTTCCTTGGTGTTGTGTGTGAATGCAATTGGATGACATCTTGCTGCACCTCTGAACTTTCGTTTGTTCTGCTGTCGTATTTTGAAGAAATGCAGTTGCTTTTGCCTCTGTGTTGTGGGAGGTTTCGGGAATTGTACTCTCTTTGGTCAAGAAATTAGAAATTGACTGATCTGCTGATCTGTTAATTCGTATGTGTCTGATTATCATCAGTTGTCACCTGCCGGTAAACAGGATAATCGTGTTTGACTATAAGTGGCATTTGCATTGGTGAAGTTGAGCAGAGCTGATCGAATTGTTTGAGTTGCGTTTTTGAAGATCTTGGGAGAATTATCATGGATGTGATTTGAGACAATGATTGGTTACCTTACAATATTACCATACATAAGGTAATCTGCTGCGAGTTTTAATGTGAGTAATTATATCATCCTTCCTCATGAAAAAGTGAAGGCTGTTGACTTCCTTTAATCTTCTACAGACTCCTTTATTGTATCTTCACACTTTATTACTTAGTTGCACTGTTCTTTTTCTTTGAGTTGCTTTGGTATTTTTGTATTGAGTTGTGCCATTGTTTTTAGTGGCTCATTTGTTTGGCAAATTTCTTCCTCATTTCCAAGTGGATTATTCTTGTGTCTGTGTGTGTGTATTTACTCATTACTCATTTACTCATTTCCAGTTTTCTTTCTGGTCTTGCTTGATTGTATTTAATTGCCTTGAACTAAACTGTTGGTGCTCACTTGGCATATGGACTCCTTTAGCCTGCCTAAAGTTTGAAGCATTGGGTGGAGAAATGTAAGCTTATGTCCATACTCTTCCTCTTTGTTATAATTTTGTATTTGTTCGTTTGTAGCCTTGGAGAGAGTAAACTGCTTCAAGTATTCTCTTTATGGCAGCAATTATGATTCACACCATTTATGCAAGAAAGAATTAAATAGCTATTAAGCTTTGTCTATAAAGGCTGAAAAATTTCAAGACAGTTGTCTTTTTAAGGTAAACACTGAACTTACCTGCTGAACAGATGGTCTGTATATACTCACGAAAAGAATGTTTGAGAATGGCAAGTTTTTCATCACTGGTCTTCCATATTTTATGTGGTGATTTTGGAGGCAATTTTGTTCTAAAAAGTTACTACAGCAACGAGCATTTATTTTATTTTCAACCTTTATGAAGCTATTTTAATGAGAAACAGTCTAGACAATTTGGGTTAAAGATGACACATATACCATTGCAGAGCCACAAATACCAGGATATCTAACATGTCCGAATTTAAGACTTGTTTTGTTTTCTTTTGAATTGAAAAGCTTACTAGAAGGACACAATTTGATTAATTCATTGATCTCCTGACTAGTACCTCTCACTAACATCAAATCCCTCCTCTGGGATTCCTTGCAAATAAAACAAAGAAAACTTTGTGTAATGTGACCTAAGCAAAAAAACAAAGAATGAACAAAGATCACATCATGTGTGATCCTGTGAAAGTGAATAAATCTGATTCTTACTCTTGTTTAATTTTCAGTTTTTTCACCCAGCAGTAGTATTGCATTGGTTGCTTGTAACTGTTTGTACCGTATGTTAAATTATCTTTTCAATTACATCATGCAATGTGACAAATTGGTATTAAATACCTTGCTAATTATCATGAGACTTACAGTGTTATTGACTGTGGTGGTATTTGCATGTAATTATGTATCATTTCAGTGATATTACATTCCTGTTAAGGTTTGGCAACAAATCAAACCAGGTACCAGTGTTAGGGTGCATGACAGTAACCTGACTTGGCTTTACCAATTCAGAATTGTAGCCAAACATTTTAGAAACTGCTAAGATTTTGGTTTTATTGTATAATGGCATTATAATCTGCATGAAAGTCCTTAAGTTTGCTAGGTTTTGGATTGCTTGCATTTTTCTTCCAAATCTTGTAATGAAAATTATTGCTTAGCAAATCATTTTTAACCCTTTAAGTGGTGTGGAAGCAAATCTGTTACCTATTAATTTTACTCTGGCTAATGCTAGACAATTTTACTCTGGCTAATGCCAGGCAATTTTACTCTGGCAAACACGAGATGGTTTTACTCCAGCTAACACAGGGTGATTTTACTCATCATGGGGATACCTCCTAAAAAGTGCCAATTAAAAGGTTAAAATAGGTATAATAATCCCACTACCAGCTGTTACTTTACATTATCAGGGAAAATGAGAATTCTTCAGTACAGCTAACATTTTATCACTTCACATGTAGCAGCATGTGTTCAAAGCAATATAAACAAGTTTTTAGATCTGAACTTCTGTAAAGCCTGGGGCTTTTTTAAGAGTAAACTTGTCTGCCATTAGCCATACAGTAGTAATATAGCTTAGAGTAAGTCCTTGTCTCTTGGTGGGTTAAGGAGATAGTTTTTAACCCTTTAATGGGCACAGTTTATCCCTATGACAAGTAGATTGATGCGGTTTTTCGGTAAACCGGAAAATACCGGTTTTTTTAAAAAACCAGTTTTTCGGTTTTGCCAAAATCCATGCACCGAAAAACCGAAAATACCGAAAACAAGGCAAAAAATCAGAAAAAACAAGATAAAAAAGGGTAATCTGCGCGGTCAGCGTACTTTTGAAAATAACGTATGACTCATCACACTCGTGGGCACGCGCTATCCGTGCATCCAGTTCTGTTTGGAAATTTTGGCGATGCATTTGCGGAGAAATCATCCAATGCAGTATGCTACCATAAACCCAAAGCGTAAGGTCAATTCACAAGTATCGAGAGAAACCGATGAGACAGTGGAATTCCCTTTAGATAAAAACTGGTTTTTCGGTTTTTTTCGGTTTTTTCTTGACGGTTTTCGGTTTCGGTTTTTTTCACGAACCGCTCCAGCCTAATGACAAGTAAAATTATCAAATGTCAGTTACAGTAAAATACTAGAGTGTACTGTTACCCCTTAAAACTATGTTGTCCTGCTCTGTAAATACCCATTAAAGGTGTAAAAGGGAAACTTTTGTTATTTTGACCAACTTCCAGTTGTAATTTTGGATTCAAACTAAGTCTTTTGAAATTTGTATCAAAAAGTGAGTCAAAAAAGTAGTTTCTGGGCATGTAATATATCATGGTTTGTTGCACAGCAACAATTTCTGCAAACATTAATGAGTTAAGTATAAAACATAATCCGAAAAATAACATCTTGAAACTTGAGTTTCAAGATGTTATTTTTCGGATTATGTTTTATACTTTACTTTTTAAAATTGTCTGCTGGTTATGGTTATTAATGAGTTAATGGGATAAAGAAATATTTACAAAAATACATGTGGGCTTAACAGTGGAATTAGAATTGTTTATACTAACTAAAAATATTTAAGATCCAAAAACTTGTACTTGTATTGTTCTGATGAAGTTACATTGATTTTGTAAAGTATCAAAACATTTAACTGTTCACAGTGGATTCAACCACTTTATTGTATACATTCAAATTAGATTATTTTGGTCAAAAAGTGTGATAAATTGTCGTACTCTTTTCCCCACACATCCAGAAGAATTAAGCCCTGGGAGGGTTTTGGTCTGCAAGAGTTCACTGGGTATGAAAAAGATTGAAAACCACAATTCCAAGCCAATGTTTACTGAATTTTGTGTATTTTTTTGTCTTGTTTTGCACCAGAATCAGAAGAAACGTTACTTTGTCTTGTGCTTCAACAAAGAAACAGGTGCTGCCCAGCTTCAGTACTACGAAAGCGAGAGAAAGTTCAACTCCCACTCTTACCCAAGAAGG
The DNA here is from genome assembly GCA_036872915.1 of Nanipora kamurai. Lineage (NCBI taxonomy): Eukaryota > Metazoa > Cnidaria > Anthozoa > Scleralcyonacea > Helioporidae > Nanipora > Nanipora kamurai. The sequence continues at coordinate 507,851 of JBAHVQ010000490.1, read as the reverse complement.
ACAATTTTTTTAAAGGATTGCTTGGGTATTATTAGTAAAGAAGACCCAAAGCATGGGCATCTGCTTGTACTTTACACCAAGGATGATGTGTTTGCAGTTACAGCAGAAAGTAAAGAATTGCTGGAATCTTGGTTGAGTAATCTTGATAAGCTGCATAAGATGGAGTATAAAAACTTGTTAGAATCAAAGTATGGTGAGTGTCAAGTGATGAAAATTTTCATGTGAATATTTCAGTGCAGTTTGATATTCTTGTTTAGATCAGGGTTTTGGCTCATTAGAATAATTAAGATTTGATTGGTGAAAATGTCCCTCCCAACTTGTTGCAGACGTTCCCGAGTAAAAATGGACTCTGGAGTAAGCTGTCATGAAATAGTGTCTTCAGTTAGAAAATATACCAGCATACACATAGAATTGTAGTGAAGTAATTTGCCAAATTAAGCAGGCAAAAGACATAGGTCAAGTGGAGAAAAAAGCTCAGGAGTTGGGAACAACAGAACAATGAAATGCACAATGTGGTTAATTATTCAAAAATACACCTGGTATTGCAAAGGTGCTACAAACTTCATTTGCTGTTTTTAACTTTTTTTCCCAATTTCCCCCTCTTTTTTTTGTTCATCAGATTTAGTATGGCATGTCAAGGTAATTCCTCGTGGTCTAGGTGCGGTTAAAAACATGACGGGATCTTACAAGCTTTGTCTAAAGGACGATAGTTTATTTTTTGTGAATCCTACCACTCAAGAAGTCCTGAATGAGGAAAAGCTTTATCATATTCGTCGCTATGGCCACATGGACTATTGTTTTTTTATGGAGTTTGGCCGATCCACAACTTTAGGTGCTGGAGAAATTTGGATGGAGGTAGAAGATCCTCTCATTGCTCAAAAGATCCACGAGACTTTATCAAGGTAAAAAGAACGTCCAAAAATAATCCAACATTTTACCGTAAAGGGAATCTTGTCTGAAATATTTGAGGAAATTTGCTAGCTCACAGTATCTCACATTTTCTTGAGTTATGTGAACAAATTCCCAATGCAGCGAGGTGAATAATCAGACATGGTTTCATGCTACTCTGGCTTAAAATGTTTTGAACGTAGGGTCATGAACGGTACTTTTGTAAGCTACGTTCAAGACTTTTTAAGCCAGAGTAGCGTAAAACCATGTCTGATTCCTTGAGTTATTTTACTCAAAAGCGTTTCTTAACCGTGGTGGAAAACGAACCCGTAACCTTCTGATGGTTAAATCATTGAGCGAAGGTTACACGTATTGGTTCGTAAACGACGCAGGTACTGTTAACTGCAGAAGTGACAAGTCAACACAATATCATATGGTTTATTTAAGTGGATTCACTTGACTTGTCGAGGCTTTAGTTGGCAGTACACATATCAGTTACGAATCAGTACAATAGTTCCTTCATTCACCCATCTGAGTCCGTGCAGCTAAATGATTACAGCATCTCGCCGTTATACCACCAAGTTACCACATGCACACGATCTGTGTTTAACATTCAGGCAACTGTAGATGGGTCGAAATAGCACAGGATTTAAGGTTTGGATAAATATATTTTTAGGTTTGTGAAGGAGAATTTTATCATATTGTTTGTAGGTTCAAAGTTTTTAAAGAGTGTTGACAACTGAAATAATTTTAAACCAAAAGGTTTGAGGAACTGTCGGAACTTTGGTATAGAGAAACTGAGGTTTCGAGGGAAGGCCCTTCGCCGGAGTGAAACGTGCATCACTTTCTTTACACCTAAGCTTCAGCAGTTTTCCAACCTTTTTAGTTATCTGCAAGTTATTCAATACTGCCGCCGCAGCACTCTACGTTTACATTTTTAAATCATACTGACTTAACCATGGTTCACTTTCTGTCATTTTAGGTCTGTGAAGCCAGCTTCAGGGGAAAGTTTACCTGTTCCAGCTAAAACAAGGACAAATCGCCATTCTATGGTATCTTGTCGCAGTGATAAATACGCCGTTAGTTACGATAACTCAAACACAAACAACAATAATCAATCTAGTCCAAAACCCAGGCGCTCAACTTTATTACCGAACGTGTTTTCAAAGAAAAAAGGTAAGTTCTTTGTTAAAAAATGCTGGCCTAGCTACTTCCCTAATCTATATTAAAATTCTCGGTTTGATTTAATTGTTAATCTTTTTTGTTGAGGTGTGTAAGTTTTCTCGAGTTCAGACTGGTACATTTAGTATGGTGGTCAGTTTTGCTTGGGAATTGGTTTTCAATGACTTGTCGTAGAACTTCATTTATGCTGGCCAACAAATATTTTATTTGAACGTGTATAGATAACCCTTAAGGCTTGAAGTCTTGGGAGAAGGGGGGCCTAACGCCGTTTAGGTTAGTTTAGTCGGCAAACTAGGGGTTGAGCCCGCAAAAGTTGTCGATTTTTATTTAATACGCTTCGCACATATTACATGAAGTTTTGACTGCTATAAGTCGAAGGCTCTACCGTAATTATACTCGTTGACATTGTGTATTTCTTCATTACCGACTTCAAATACATTTAACTTGCTATATTCCCAACATGTCAGCGAGTGGAAAGCGGCAGTAGAAATCAGGAGCTCAAAAGAGAGCAGAGAAAGAAAGAAAAGTGGAAATTTCTGTATATACGGTATTGAACATTAGTGGTTTTAGTTTTGTGCTTTACATTAATGGCTTCCCCGGGCCCCCTCGCCAAAAAAACATCTAAGGGGCCCATCTACCTGCGTTACGCCACTGCTTGGGAGAGTTTGTAGAGGAGAGTTCAGTAAATGTTTATGGGTATTTATATCACCGGTTGGTCCGAGATGAGTACTCGTGAAAGTCAGGTGAAAGCTGGTAGAACGATGCTATGTTTACTCAATTCAAGATCGATTTACTCTGGCTCACCATTATAAGAAGATGGGCAAACAGATTCGTTGTTGAGACTGGTTCTTGATAGAATGTAATATGAATCCTATGGTCGAAATGAACCACTAAATTTATTTTAGACGACTAGAGGACGTTCGTCAAGCTCCTTCTCTCAGAAAAAACAATTTCTGAGCCTTAGACGGGAATTGAACCCGCAATCTTCTGATGACCGGTGAGACGCTCTGACTATTGAGCTACCACGACAGATATTTACCAAGCTCCCACATGAACAAACTTTCTGTTCAGCATCAAAGTAAATTTATTTTATAGAGTCGACTTTCGTTAAACAGTTACCAACTTTGGTTTGCGGCGATCACAAATATGGCTGTGTTTCATCTTCACTGAATGAATATGGTAGCCATACGCCTATGTAGCGTGCTATTTACTTGGCTATTATTGCAAATGTCGTTTAAGTTTTTGCGCTTCTTCCCGTAGATATACCAAGACCGCATTCGCAGTCGTTATCAGCTCCTTCCCACGTAACGGTGGAAGAAGAACCGAAGATCATTGAGAGGCTGCGAACTTTTACTCCTTATCCTAATTCCTCGAAAGGTACGTTGCCTTGGTAAAACACAGCAAAGAGCAGGAGGCTACTTTACCCTTGAGAAACTTCATTGCCAGGTTGGAGTGTTGGGAGGTTGATTTTAATATCCTTTGGACTTTGTTTACGCTTGCCTACATACTGGACAGAACTCTTTCACCGTTAACCAAGCCTTGCAGTGATATGCTCTGTGCATGAAATAGAAAATATATACATTGGTCGCGGAGTGAGGGAGGGAGTATTGAAACAAAACTATATAGTAGTGTTGCATTTGCACTCGAGTTGTTGAACTTTTTCCCAGAGAGTAGGTGATATTGCGCGCATTTTTTTTAACAACTTCTCACCGCTTAACCAACGAACTTATATCAATCTTAAATTATTAGAGAATAATAAATTGGATGATAAATGAGACAAAACCAAATGTAATGGTGTATGCTTCGCATCAAGTGATCGATCCACATTTTATTTTTGTATGAGATTACTGCTGTAAAGTCAGTGAAGTGAGGGAGGATGCGAGTGAGCAATGTAGTAATGGATATTTAACGACATGAATATCCACACTGTATGCTTGCTTGTTTGTCAATGAACGCTGTCCTCGATACAATCTCAGAATACAGCTCTGAGTACATAAAGGTAACTTTTTGGCGTTGGAAAATTTTTGAGTGATAAAGATTTCACAACGAATGCCCTCTATTTTTTACGGTTTTGAAGTTGTGAAATACGAAAATTGGGACGTCGCTTGTTTTCTTCGTTTGCTGATTCTATTTTTACGAACATTCCTTTTAGACGATGACGATTCCGAAGAAGAAGGGAAACATTATCCTCATATTATTCCTCCACCCCCCGGAGCAAGCAGGAAGACAAGCAGTTACTCGTTCTCTGGTAAGGAATTTACGGAAAGAATACTTAAAACTCATGAGCGAATTGAATTATTAACCCTTTGAACGCGAGCGACCGATTTCCAGTGTATGGCCTCGGTAAACATTCAGGAGCTCCGTGTTCAAAGGGTTAAAAGTGAAACTTCATAACGAATAGAAAAAGCCAGAAAAAGTAGCAGGGAATTTGTCCCGGGGATTTCATCACAACATGCTTGTTTTTTTTTAATCAAAGTTGATCCCCACATCATTCCTTTTTTATCACTTAACTTTTCACGGTTCTACTGTATTGATCCAGTCGGACTTCATTTAGTTCTCTTTAGCACGGAGTTTCGTACTTTGCAACAACAACCACAAGCAAAATTTCTGAGTATGGCACGAGGCTTAATAGTTGTTTTAAATAAGGTTTTGTTGTGCGGTTGTGTGCAGTGTTGGTGTGGCACCTGGGAATACTGATTTTGTGACAATGTGCGTGCCCCTTCTTGCCAATTTGGACAACTTTGGTCTTAGCGCTAAAAACTTATCAAATTTCAGAATATCATTCACGTATACTCAGTAACAGTTGGTTTGGATGCTAGTAGTATCAGCATTGCTTGATCTTAACTTTTTTAATCACTGGACCACAGACTACTAGAGCTAAAAATTTACTAAAATCCATGGTAGTCCCGACTGCAGCAATATTTGTTTGGAGAATCCTGCTGCTCGAACTAGAAAAATAGGCCTCCAACCTCTTCATTATAATCACATGCATAAGTGAACGAGTGACCTCAAGAAAGAATGGATAACTCCACAAGCTTCGCCTTATGATCTGGTGAAGCCAAATTTCTCGCCTAAGGAGGCAGCCATGTAGGTGTAAATCACGCGTGTTTCGTGCGTGTAGCTACCACGAACCTGCATTATTAAGCCGATAGTGAACGTTTTTCGATTTATTTTAGCTCATAAATTCTCATTTTTACGTCAGTCACAACATCCCTGAATACTAAAAACTAAGTCAAGTGTAAGATTAACGAAGCTCTCGCCCTGGTCTTGCTCTCAGATATGTTAAAAAACCTCAGGACATCCAAGGAAAACGAAACAAGAGCCGGTGTTTCGACCGAACTGTTTTATTTAAGGTGAAAGACCACCTACTTTTTGATGTGGGTTATGGAAAGCTGTCTCAGAAAACCGAGACTTGGCATAAAATGATAAAATGTTTGACTTTTTTAAGGTTTCTGTAGTACTGTTTTCGTAAAAGGGACTGGGGCGTACCTACATGTCAGCCTCTATGGTTGGCTTCGAAATTCAATCTGGAGTTATCGTTCCAGTCTTTTTAGAGTTCACTGGAGTGAACAAGTCAAAACAAAGATGCTAGCGATAGCGGCCTGCCCGTGAGCTCCTGGGGCTCACTAGTGCCCAGTCCTCGCCTCAGCTTTGTTCAGTTCTCTCGGCCTTTTTTGCGTTTTTGCTTTTATCTTTTATTAAACATTACAAACTACAGAATAGTTACTAGTCCTGCAACTAGTGGCTCTAATTTTTTACTAGTCCAGAAGCATTTTTTCTAGTCCAGGACTAGTGGACTATCACTAAGGTTGAGCGCTGGTTAGTGATGTTATTTTAGCATGTCTTCGATTCCTTCTAACGGTTGTTATTGTGTTAAAGGTGAACTGGACGAAAATAGCTCACTCAAGCGCGAGAAGAAAGGAAAAATGGTAAATGATGAATGGTAGTTGATGAATCTAGTTCTATCCAACAATAAATATTTTGAGGGGATGAAGGTTTTCCAGCATCGTCAGATGTAAATATAATTCTGCTGAAAAATAAGTAAAGTTTAGTACTTGGCACATTCTCCCCTGGAAACGCATAGTTCTATTCAGTAGCTTAGTAATATTTAAGATAGTGTTATATGTGAAAGTTAGGGTTCATTTCAGTATTACGTTTGAGATCTGACCAGGTTAAAGTTGTTTTCCGACGAAAAAAAACTTGCTTACAAGAGTTTTGAAGGATTGAATTGAGGTGTTACTTGACATCAAGTTCTCAATAAGCTTTGCTGTCGTTGCTTGTTGCTAAGATAGTGACGTCAAAGCCTGCCTTTTAATGAGTCCTGCTAAGTTTGGCCTCTATAATGGCGGCGTCCGAAGTTCAAATCTCGGATGTGCAATGTAACCTTTCCTCTCGTTGAAACTGTGATATTTCGACTGTGATTTTCTTGGTGGGGGGACTAAAGTACTTTAAGGGGAGCTTCCACCGTGCCTCCCTTCGATATTGGGAGTCAAATAAAGGGGGAAAAGTAAAGAGGACTTGTCTTGAAGCAAAGCTTTCTTTTCACCATCTAGGGAGCTGAAACGAAATCCCTTAGTGAACTTTCGACATTACGACACCACGAAAACAACTACATGGAGACCAAACCAAAACGAAGATCCGTCGTAAAGCAGGACTGTAGTGCCGTACGAAAGGACTACGCTGCTGAGAAACGCCGCTCTACTTCGTTGTCTCGAAATCAAAGTAGAACCAGCATTGACCGACTGAGAAAGTACAGCGACAGAAATAGCGATGGCGAGAAGAATTATGAAAGCGACAAGGACGGTAATCGTGAGTCGGACAAAGAAGAAGATGGAAATTACTTTCCTCTGTCGGAAAATCATTATTTGAACATGAATCCTCGTCAACGTATCACCAGCGACTCATCAGTTGAAGAACCTTCACCGTATCTTTCAGTCGGCCCAGCTCCCGGCGTTTATATTAAAATGAGCAGTCCACGTGCAACTCCGAATCTTGAAAGATCTCGCCATTCCACTTCATCACTTCACTCTTCGAGTTCCTATAATTCCGCCGAGGAATCCGGCGTAGTGGATCACGGTGGTAGTTTCTACGTAAACATGGCGCCTGGCAAAGGCACGAGCCCGCGGCGGAGGGTTGGGTCGTCGTCCAACGAGAGCGCCGAGGAAATGTTGGCGGCGGAATACGACGATGATATGGGCGAGGAAACATTTGATCACCTCAACCGCGATGACTTCCTCAACCATCAAAATTCTCTCTCGCAGGGTAGGGGTGAGTCATGTGCTTACGTTAACCTTAGCCCACGAACCAGGACGAACGTTGCTATCAAGAAATCCTACTCGCACCTGAGTCGTAGTCCTAGGTCCGACTACGTCAACGTTAGTGTCAGTCGGAGTAAGAGCGTGGGCAGTAAGACCCCTCGACCACGTCCTGTGTTCGAGATAGTCCCCGAACTCACTCCTCGTCCGTCGTCTGACGGCGAAACTGGCCGAGAGTCACCGAGTTACGTGAACATGAAAGCCGTAGAATCGGAACCGTTTGATCCTTATGAGAATTTCGGTCCTGGACCAAAGCCAAACGATAGCGTATCAGGTCGAAATAGCCCTAGCTTGAATTATGCCTCAGTTGACTTTTCAGCGAACAAGGACAAGGATGTGAACGGAATTCATAGAGAAGGCAAGTCGGGTAGGGGATCACCTTCAAACTACTCCAAGATTGATTTTAAGAAATCGCAAGGGCTTGCCAACGTCTCTTGCTCACGTGACAGGAAACTGCAGCGCATTCCTTGAAAGTAAGTGCACGATACGAGGGATATTCGTGTTGTTTCGGGAACCTCACGCAACTCGCGTGCAGATTGATGTGCGTATTGGTCATTCGCGTTTGAGAATAGGTGCAAGTTACACTCGTCTAAACAAGTTGGACAATATTTGAAATTCGTCAGTTTACTTCGCCCTAATTCAGACAACGCGGATGCAACTGTAATAAATGCGTTCTGTCAAACATGTAGAGTTGAATAGGCAAATCGCAATTAAGAAACGTCTAACTTCGTTTGGCATGTGCAGTCAACCGCCTTCAATGTGATTGTTCTTAAAGTCGAAAGAACAATGTTTGAATTGAATAACGTTTAATGTGGGTTTAGACTTCTTAAGAACATGACGGACGCGGTGAGCAACAGAGAACTGGAATCAGAGGTGACACTTCTAAATAATTCATCCTGACAATTTTTTTCTAAATAACAAATGATACTTTTTATTGGACACTCTTTCATTGGCGAAGTTCTTGAAAAACGTGTGGATACTCTCTTATAGCAAGGTCTTGTGGTATTCCTGGAAGGATTCTGGATTGTTGAACGAATTCCAAAGATTTCTTGTTGAAACTATAGCACGAAAAACGATAAAAAATTTATAACAATCGTAACGTATTTAAGCATTTTCTGGAATGCGTTTTATGAAAGAGAAAAACAAAACTCAAGCTTGTGCATCAAAATTTCTAGTAACTTAATAATGCACAGGCAGCAATGTATAAATTTAGACGAATTTTTGTCATCCCTGCATGGCCGCAAATTTATTTATCCGCACTTGTTAATTTCCACTAATTAAATATTTAATCATTCCTAGAAATGTTGAAATGAATCTTTAAAGGGTCAGAATTCTTTATTAAGTTTCTTTTCTAATCTAAGGTAAATTTAATGTCTTGGAAATAAATCTTGTTGCAAAAGACTGTTGATGTTTTTGAAGTAACTCCTCCTACCAAACTCATTAATAATTCACGAGGAAAATTCAAAAGAAATGAACAGCTGTAAATCGGATACATCATCGTTCTGATTTACATAAACTTTTTACTCAATTTACTAAACTGAAATCACTCCAACACGAAAATTAGTTTGAAAACATGGCTATTTAGATGAGTCCGTTTGACGTTGATAATTCCAGCTCGCCTTGTAAATCTGATATAGCTCGGCTGCTTATGTTTCATCTACTACTTATAAAATAATATGTGAATGATTAACTCTTGCCATCCCGAATCGTAAACACAAGTCTTTGTTCATATGCGCGCTTCGTTTTAATGCAGACGACTTACGAAAGTTCGTCAAGCGTGTATCTTTAGAAAAAATTCCATGTTTCACTCCAGCGAAGGACCTTCGCTCAAAACGTCTTCGGTTTTCTACAAGTCGTTCAAAACTGCCCACGTAGCACTTTACGTATACGTCCTTAGAAAAAGGATTTTTGAGACCCAAAAGGGAATCGAACGAGCAACCATCTGATGATCAGTGAGACGCTCTAACCATTGAGCTTCGAAGACTCAGATGGTCAGCTGAGATGCAGGTTCGTCATTTGTACTGCCTTAGCGGAAGCTGCTATATGATAACGGCAAGACCTGAATGTTGAAGAGAAATCTATCACCACGACAACAATGTAAGTTGATACTTATTGTTTAATTTTGTGTACCGCATCGAAGTACGAAGATTCGAGTGATTTCGGTAATTATCGTTGACGAAGTACGTAATTTAAGATTTGTCACGACACTCGTTTTCATGATCTGATCTCGTGTCTTTTAAACTCTAAAATTCAAATTTTTTTTAAAAACCACTAAGCTTGGTATTTTCATAATATTTATTCTTTAGTGGATTATCTAACCTCATGCTAATTTTCAGAAAAATTCACCGAAGAAATACGAAGATAATGTGTTTTGTATGTGACAATTGTGAAAATATGCCCTGTCCCAACGCTATTATTACGATATTAACAATGGAAAGTTGCACAAATTCGACAAATACCATGTTTATCATGCTTCTTCCACTGATAGACATACTTTGTACCGAACTTACAACTACTTTTACGATAGAAATAGCAATAAATGGAGAACGTAGTAATTGCATATTGTAAAAATAGGAACTGTTGGGAGCCACCATAATTTGTGCATGAGATAATTTGCTGTTATTGCAGACGACATGACAACTTTCGTCAAGTTTAACGATGAGCCTCACTCCTAAGTTACACGTTTTGCTAATTGCAGGGTTCATACGAGTCCTCAAAACCCACTAACATCCTTATATTTGCATTTTAGAAAACTGAGTAGTTAAAAGTCCTTAAATTTTCTAAAATATTCCCCAAGTTCATGAAAAGTCCTTAAATTTCATTTTTCTGCTGTCTCAGAAAAGATATTTTAAGGTGTTTCTGGTTGATTAATCGCAGGGAAATGGTTTGTACCGCAGAAAACACTCCCCAGTTCCTCTCTCGGGTCCTTAAAAATGGCCTAATTACATAAAAAGAACTTAAAAAGTCCTTAAAATTTATACTGAGTTTAGGAGACGAACCCTGAAATAGTAGTTGCTTTTTTTACATCCAGCCGGTCTGGTTATGAGCCTACCCTCCACCAGCATCTTTAAATGCCTCAAAATTAGTCTCGGGGATTGGAAACCTAAACTTCTGGTAGGATTACTTCCAGCACTAAATTCACCGAACCCCTTCTTTTGAGTGTCAGCAGTAGGGACCTCCGAGAAAATACTTCCGTCTAATCACGATACGGGGCACCTTTCCTGTGTTAAATGATTCGCGCATGCGTTTGACCAGTAGTAAAAAAGTCTTAATGTAGTTATTGAATCTTTCCAATAAGATTACATATAACAAGGCTACAGTAATGAAAAAAAGTTATTCTTGTCATTATGTCACTTCTCTTATATTGTTAATTTCTAAACGTAAACAACAGAGATATGTAATCAAACACCGCACAGCTCAAATTTACTTGGCTAGTTTCACATCATCATCATTGGTGCACGCAGATTTAATAAAACAAATCAATGGGGCGCCCATTTGACCAAATTGTAAACAACGCGTTGTTCCTTCGACAGATCCAGTGACGACAATGGAATACGAACCTGACCGATGAAATTACGACGACGACGGGTAACGAACTTGGATTTGTGATTCTTGACCGCGACGTCCAACTCGCACTCCCGCAATTCCTCCAGGCTTGCGATGTACTCGAACTTCTCCTTGTACACTGGGTTAAGTGTACCTTCTTTTGGCGCGGTTTCCCGACGTGATTTCTTGGAACGGTCCGGCAGCAGATATATTCTTACATAAGGGCTGGTCTTCTGCCTTGATTCTCTGGGAGGCAAGTCAAAGGCCCCGTGCACCACGACCAGTAAGCAATTGCGAAGATGATTGTAGCTCAACGACAACTCCAACTTCCCGTAATTTGTTAGATTCTCTTGGGACCCTCCACCGCTGCTCATTTCATACATACTTCCGGTTGGCGATGAACTAGTTGAGTGATGATCCTCATCAAAAGGACTCTCGTCGATGGAGTTACCGTTGAGGGTAACTTGGGGTGCGGGAGACGATGGAGGTGAAGAGCCGGACTGGCTGCGTTCGGAATATCGCACGCTACGTTTCTTGGAAACGGACGGGGTTTCTTTGGCACCGGGAACAAGGGCCCGAAGGGTGAACTTACAAGCCACGGTTCCTTTTCCTCTGGACTCCTTCAGATTGAAATCTTTCTCCAGAATCATGTCATTAGCATCGGCTATAGTCCTCACAGGCACCACGAAGTTTCCTAACTTTTTGGTTCCTTTGCTTTCAATCACCTCAATCTTAACGTTGGCTGTTGTGTGGTTTTTCACGAGGAAGCGTAATGCTTGTTTCCAGTCTAACGTTTTGGTTTCTTGGTTAAGCCCAACGTGGTAGGTGTCCTTCTCCGTGTCTTCCACGCAAACCTTGCAGAAGACTGCTGGAATATCTTTGGCTTTCAATTGGTAAGGTACATCTTTTCCTTGCTTTATTTTCACCATGAGCAATGCGCTGGAATGAGATGGCCCACCAGCCTTCAAATTTCTTGAGGATGAACTAAGCTTACACCACGAGAGATTTAGGTGAACTTTACCACTTTTGACGCCATCCAGTGGCAGCCAGAGATCCCTCACTCCTTGTTCAGCCACAGAGGTAATGCCAAGCTCAAGCATACCCATCTTGGTATCTTTCCCTGTCTTTTCTCCGTCGAACAGATCCAGCTGGATCTCCTGCCCTTCATCGTTGTCCACATAGGCTTCAAAAACTTCATTCCAAACAGGTTTCAGTGTATTCTTCATCGTCTTCGTGCGGAATTTCTGGGCACCAACTTCCAGGAGTACATAGGGATCTGCAGCACCACCGGTTAACACTGAATCCATTTTAACGAGTTCATTTGCCTCAATAACATTGATTCGGATGACACCCTCTGGCATTGGGTAACGAAGATCACTGTCATCGGCTACCAGATCAGGCGACATAGGAACTACGAGTCGGTTGGGCAATACCATGATTGAACTTATCACATCTTCTCCGACACTTCGAAGCTTGCTCTTCAAACCAGGAAAATCAAGGACATTCAACAAATTAATCAAATCAAAACTGGTTTTTGGACGGTTGAGGAAAAACAGGCTAATTCCCCCGACCGGGTTAGGTTCCCCAACAAATGGCTTGAAAATAATCCGCAACACCCCGCGAACCTGTATGGCAGATACACCTAGAGTTACGCTCTTGATGCTGAGCTTGATTTTGGCGTCACCTTCGTACAGCAAATCCAGATCGAGAATAAATTCATCCGGGACATCGGTGGGAGCGTAAGAGTTGATTCCAGTGATTTTGGGCGCAACTTGACCTAGTGAGATTGTCTCAAATGTCAGACTGCTGAGCGAGGATGGCAAGCTAGCCTGCATGGCGGGCTCCACGCTTTCCTTCAAGATTTTTTTCACCATTGCTCCAATGTAAGGCCACATATGATGCATCATGTTATTCATCCATACCACACGTTCCGAACTCTCGACGAATACCCATGAAGGCAAATTCTCCATCTTTACGCCAGAGACGTTCACCGCCTTCTGAATTCGCTCTCGTCGAAGTTTTTTCTCGCGATTTTCGTGATCCCACCAGACGAAGATGAGAAGGCTCATAGCTATCCAAGCTGCGCTGAAATTGTACTTGCCGGCAAGCCACAAGCCGAAGGAAAGTCCAATGTACTGGCCTAATTTCGCCACATTCACGTAGCTTAAATACCGCTTCCATATCGGAGGACAATCATCGTTCGCCATGGCTCTTTATTTTTAAACAATCTGCTAGCAAGTTTAATGAAATCTCGTGAGTATTGCCAAATATTGGTCTTTAAACCTACCTCGTATTGAACGATAACTCAGATGTATCGAACTCACTAAGTGGGTGAAAAAGACTCGAGCGACCTGATGGATCGATGTTATATTGAAATAAAACTCAACGAGAGCTCAAGTCAATCCTTCGAAGTAGAAATACCCCTGGGGTATTGAAAGTCAAGTGTTACTTGTCTAAAACCACTCGCCGTAAATCCTTTTTGTCCTCTGCACCAATCAGCTTTCTCAATAAATTAGCTTAAATTCCGAGGAGAAAGCTAGAAGTTTCCAGCCTACTTTCAACAGACCGTAGCAAGTTCCTCCATCTGGACGAGACAGCAAACAATCACTTTATAACGTTTGTGGCCTTCTTATCTTTGCCTGGGGTTTGCTTATAAAATATTTGTGATGTGTTGTCCAGCTGTACAATTAACATACTGTTATCAGTTACTGGTGGAATCCGTTTTTTTTTGTTCTTGTTTATAAAGGAATTAAGCTCAAAGTCTGTTGCCACGGGCGTCCTCAAGATCTCGTTGACCATTATTACGTGAAGGCGCATTGAACCAGTACATCAGCTAAATGAGTTTTGAAAGATTTTGAATAATTCATAATTTATAGTTTAGTAGCGAACAAAGCGGAGAAAGTTTGAAATAGAATTAAAAACAAGCTTCGCTGTAGGTGGTATGGAGGTATGAAGTTACGTGAAAACTGCCGGCTATGTGAATGGTCCAATATCCCGTAGCTCGGCTCAGTACTTCGCCAAAATTAACAGTTGTTAACGAGGTTAGAGGAGTTAAACCAGGTGATCTAACCGCAAGCAAAAGGTCTAGGAATAGTAGCACAATAAAAATCCAGTTTCATATCTTTAATCAGTTGTAACATTCTCCATCCTTTGTGAAACTGTTTGAAACTTTGTGTCGGTATTCAATAAAGGGAAAGGTATTTCCACTACGAATTTAAGAACACAATCTGGTTTCGTTCATGAGATATCAACTAACTTAAACTGGAAATGGATTTCTATTTGACTAGTCCCAGTTCACTTTCGTGTTTCGAGATCACCTGGAAAATAAAACAAACTAAACTAAAGCAACATATTGTACTTCTAGGTAGAACTTCAGCAAGGAATTCCAGGAATATTAATCCACGTTAATTAGGCGTAATGGTTTACCGCATACTTCGCTTCTTTAGCGACTTTTCCCTGGGGTTTTGAAGTAGCGAACGATAAACAATTATTGAATGAGGTTGTGCAAAATATCGTGATTTGTTAGTGGCGAGCACATCAATTATTTGCTGATTGTTGGAATATTGTGCTCTGATATTCTGTAAGTTGATTGTCCCAATTATTTGTCTTGATGAAATATGTGTAACAGCCTGACAGGAACTGTTATAATGCGATAAGAATACTCGGAAGTGCGCCACATACATTCCGATCGATGAGAACTAATTTCTTAACTTGATATCCCGTGATCCTGTAATCAAGATGGAGCGATGGCAACAGCACAAAACGCAACACTGATGCCGAAGGCAGAAGTAAATAATTGATCTACGAGACTTTGAAAAATCACGATATTTTGCTATCACCAAATTCAGTAATAGTTTTACAGGTGGGTTGCACGAGACGTCGTGGCAGGCATGTTGGTGGAACTTTAACAAAAGAATTTCATAAACTTCTTCGGTATTTGGCACCAAAATGGCTGTCGTACCTTTGTCTTTTGAATTTCAAGGGACTGATTGATTGCAAACCATCAATTATTCGATCTCTTTTAGTTTAACCCTTTTTTATTTTTGGCTAACCTGTTAATCTTTTTTAACTTGGCCAAACATTTGGCCGAGTGAGCCTTGCATACCAAAGAGGAGTGTAATGCGCATGATTAGACAAGCAAAACAACGTTACTCAGTCAATGGGCATGAGCAAACCATTCTTTTCAGGTAGTTTATTTGCATAGAAATCATATCAAACTAGAGTTGGCCGAAAATTGGTCAAAAAATTGGACACCCATTTGTCAAGTTCCTCTAAAGATTCAATCAATGCCAACAGGCAAAGAATTTTTGGGGGTGCTTACATGGAAGCGAACTAGGGGGTGCTTACATGGAAGCGAACCAGGGGGTGCTTACATGGAAGCGAACTAGGGGGTGTTTACATAGCCCTCGTAAAAGGACTGGATTTCATCTCTTTTTTACATGGGACTTTTCTAGCCCTTTGAAGAAGGCTGGCCATAGAAAGTCTTCAATGTGCATGTGTACATTGAGTTTCAGTCCTCAAGGAGGGCCAGTCCCCTTGAGTGTGTTTACATGGCAAAGTCCCAGCCCTCCTAGGCGAGATCCCGGGTTGTTAATAGCAACCCGTTCATTTCAACGTAAACAAATTTTTACAAGGGATTACGCCTAGTAGCGAGATCTGGGCTTGGGGTGCCAGCCGTCCTCCATATAAACACCCCTTTAGACACCTCGGTCCTGATCTTGAGGGACACCACAGTTTTATTTCCGAGCCCTGTACTTGGTCACATGACCCTGCCGTCGCATCAACGTGCTGCATTGCACAGGAGTGAGGCTACAGATTGAATAAGGGCACGTAAATTCACGAATACAGGAAGATGATAAGTTGTCAGGCACACATAATTCACCTTATTAGAAAATTGTTTATCTTTTATCTGGTTATGATATTCCAAAACCCTCAAAACAATTTTGCCCGAAAATTGAGAAAACCCAAACTTTAGTCTCCGCTGACCTCAGTGTCTGTCGCCTGTTGGCAGCTTCGTGTCCGAACTATATGCGGAGGTTTCCGAAGATTGAGAAATACACGAATCGTGAAGACAGATGCCAAAGTAAAGAGTATTTGCACGCTGTCAAAATAGTGCAAAGCATCCGGAGTTTGTTCATTAACGGGGTTTATGAATAATACATTTCCCGCCTTTGTAGCTCATGAAGTTACTAATGTGTAAATAGAAAGACTGACTGAGCTATGTACTCGTTTTGGACCCTGACACAATTGTCGAGAAACAGAAACCGGTAGGGGAGATTTCAACGGTCTGCTGTGATTTTCTACATGGACGATGACCCGATAGCATGGTTTCAGCAGAAGGTATGTGTGGGACAAGAATTTTAACTAAACCCCAAAATAAAACAATGAGTGATGCAGTGGGTCTACTTGTTTTTAAAAGATTTTATTCACATGTGAATTGCACGTATGGGTATTTTGAATTACCCGGTCCCCTTCACTATGAAAACGTTAATAAATATTAAAATTCTTTCCTCTGTCATTCGTAAATGGGTCGACTTCGTATGAAAGTATCACTGCCCCTTTAGCCTGGAAGTTTAGATTTTTGTTTTTTGAATGTTTGGATGCCGCAAGATTCAGCTGCGTTTGAGAGAGACAATTAAACCAACGCCGCGGTTTTTCATTGTCCTTAAAACTTCGAAGTCCAATTTAAGACAATAAATTATTAAATAATCATAGATTTGCAAGGATGGTTTTGTTTTGAATATTTGCTTATTTTAGTTTCGAATTCGGCTCTGCAAAGTGTTGTGCGTTGAACAGGTGGAAGTGCTCAGTGTACATTCAGAGGAAGCACTGTGATGAGGATTTGTTATCATTAAACTGGAATCTTTACTCTTTATATTTGGCGCTGCATGTTCATAATCTTCGATGTTTTCTTCTACACACTTCTTGTTCACTTTTGACAAAAGGGTTCAGTGAAAATTTGAAGTAAGCAAGCGTCACACAATTAATGTGTTCACCAAAACTAATCGCTTAAAATTATTGACCTTGGCACAGGACATTGTAATCAGTCGGGCGATATGACGAAGGGAGCATATCAAATTTCCATAAAATAAATAAAAAGAATTGTGATAACTATCAGCCTCAGCGCTCACATTAACCCTAACTCAAGACGCAAGTGGGTCAGTTTGCTGTACTGTGCTGACAGATTTCCAGCCACGGTCTTTTCAAAGGCTTCAAACAATCAGGTTTTTTATGGCAAGGATTGTCCATTGTCTCACAGAGTTGACAAATAACAACATCTTACCCTTTCCAACAGAGGTGGAGGGAGAAATTTCTGTTTAGCAGGGTTTAGAGTTGAATTTCAACTGTATGGGTATGAGTGTGTGTATTGGTCTCAAATATCAGTATTATTTTAGGGTTTTTGTGATGTTCTGGCACAGCTTTTTGACATTTTGGTACTAATGGAGGGCCCAGGGGTGGTGTACCCCATGTTGCTACACCCACTGGCTCTCAAAAATCCAGTCCTGGAAATGATTTCCTATATACAAGGATCTTAGAAGTATAGACATCTTTAGTTTGAAGGAGGGGTGAGCAATGTTTTGTAGGGCAGGAATTTCATTTTTTATCTACTGAGGGTAAGAATTTTTATTTTTTCATGCTATTTAGATGACCAACAAATATTTGTCAAGCTTGCAACCTCAGTAAAACAATTTCTGAGCCATAGATGGGAATCAAACCTGCAACCTTCTGATGACTGGTAAGACACTCACCATCTGAGTCTTGGTAGCTCAATGGTTAGAGTGTCTCATCTCTCAGGTCATCAGAAGGTTGCAGGTTCAATTCCAGTCTAGGGCTCAGAAATTGTTTTTTTGAGCTTATGAACTTTACAAATGTTGGTTGATTCATGGTTGTCTTTAGTCTTTACTAGTACCAGAATTTCATTTTATGTATGTGCTCATCCCCTCTTATGCCCCATTTAACTAGTGCTTTTAAAGCACTACTTTTGTCAGTAATTATTTAGTTGTGAATTGATAAGTTATCCATAAAATGAATCAAGTAAAAAACTGTGTTTCAAAGCTTTCAGTTTAACTTTAAAAAATTTTAAAAAAGTCATGTGCAGCCAAAAAAAGATTTAAGAAGTTGGGATGCCTGATATTACTACATTTTATGCCTTCTGTTTGTCTAAGGGTGGATATTTATATTCCCAGTGAGGAATCTATATTTTTCTATCAAGCTGGGACTACAGTATAAGGTGGTCTGTCAATTTTTTTGTTTGTCACAGATTGGTAGGTATGACAAAGCATCATGGGAGAGGACCATTGAATTGAAAGAAACAAAAGTGTTTGAGGTAAATTTTTTATAATTATTTTTCATTAAAGAAAGAAAGATTAAAATTTTTGACTTTATAAACTAAGTAATTCCAATAAAAGTAACATCTCAATGTGTTTTAAAGTTTGGACTTGTCAAAAAATATTCAAAGGTTCATCAAGAAGTTCACCAGATCTTAAAACATTTAAAATACAGTATTGAAATAATTTTATTATATTTAATTCTTTAAACCAGGTGATTGTGAACTATCTTAATAAATGATCTTTGGGTACATCAGTTTTAGATGACTTGTTGAAACAAATCAAGACACAGGTACAAAAAGATGTGGTCCACAGAAATAATTATGTATTGTTTTTTCAGCCAGTTCTTAATTTTATAATTAATAGGGCCTTAATTCTGCACCAAGGAAGACTGGCAATGTGAAACCTGAGCTTATTGATATTGATTTAATTCGAGGTATGTTTTCATTACTAGATTCTGGCAACATATAGGCTTGATATTTTACACTAACTGTAGAATTCCACTCATAAGCCAAGTGTTTAAGCCAAGAGCTTTTGAGTGTGTTTACAACTAAAGGGGTCGTAAGTGAGAAAATATGTTTGCTCGCAAGATGGGGAAATGTTTCAAAACATCCAATGGACAAACTATGTTGCCATAATATTACAAATTTTTAGTAAACAGTGTTTTATAGTCATTTGAACATTTCATGTCACATTCTATGTCTTGTATTTTTAATATTTTAATTTTGTATTTTTAATATTTTATTTCAAATACTATGTCTTGTATTTTTATTGTGAGTTTGTTGTAAATAATATGTACTTAACTTGTACTTAGTAGATAATTTCTTTTATACTTTTTAAGCATCCGTCCCTTGGAAATCAGTTGTAATTCACTGAAGGGCTACTGTTGTAAAATATGATTAAATAAAAAATAGAATAAATAAATCTTAATCCAGTTCTCCTCAATCTATATTTATAGTATTCAATAAAGTGATTTTCTTCCATATTGACAGGTTCAACATTTTCCAAAGCAAAACCAGTTCATGGCTGGCTGGCAATTCTCAGAAAAGGTGTTCTTCATGTCTGGTTTTTCCCATTTTATTACAAATGGTATGATTTGCCCTTGTCCAGTTACAAAAGAAAATCAAACATTTTTGTAAATTAATGTGTCTGTTATTATTGTTTGTGTTTTCAGGTGGCGAGGTGTTATGCCACCCAAGTTGTGGATGTTTTTCCTAGTTCTGTACATTTTACAGCTGTTGGCAGTGGGAATTTATACCACCTATCCAGATGAAATGAAGGTTTGTTTCTTGGCAATAATAATAATAGCAATAACAATAAGTAATAGATAAAGCATGAGCAGCTGATCTGTATCCGATTTACAAGGTGAGCTGCAAGCGAGCTGTAATAAATCAGATACAGATCGGATGCTCATGCTTTATCTTACTTATCAAACGGACACATCTAAAAAGCCATGTTTTCAAACTATTTTTCATATTGGAATGATTTTAGCTTAATAAATTGAGGGAAAAGTTTATGTAAATCAGGATGATTCTGTATCCAATTTACAGATATTGACTAAACATTCATTTCTTTTGAATTTTTCTCGTGAATTATTAATGAGTTTGATAATAATGATACTGATAATGATAATAATTTTGAATATTTTAGCAGGATAACCAATCAGCACAAAATACTGTTATCATTAGGATCCTGCATACCTAAACTAAAATAGAAGTTAAGTTAAATACATTAAAAGCAAAAATTGTAAAGGATAAAAATTATTTACAAAATATTCATCCAAGAATCTTCTAAATAGAACTCAAGAGTCAAAGAGAGAAATGAAATAGCTAGCAAATATGTATTTTGAGTTTGCAATTTAATACTATTAAAGTAAATGGTTTGAACCTGGGAGAATCATGACATCTTATTGGAAGTTGATCGTCCAGGTTAGTTTAGTCTTGAGAAAGACTTTTGGTAGAAGTGACTGACATTTTGACAGCCTTAGAGGTGGTCATCTTCAGAGTCATCTTCAGAGTCACTCTCCTTTTGACTCTGAAGATGACCGCCGCTAAGGCTGTCAAAACGTCAGTCACTTCTACCAAAAGTCTTTCTCAAGACTACACTAACCTGGACGATCAACTTTCACTAACATGTTACTATTAAAGTCTTAGGAAATTTTGCTGATTAAATTGTGAAATGACATGAATACAGAATCACTTACTTGACTATGACCTGTATCTTCTAAAATAGTCATGTCTGAACTGTTTGGCATGCCCAAATGTAAATCCCATCCATATGTTTGACTGCAGATATAGTATTTATTACATAAAATGAGCATTCTAAGTATGGTGTATGTAATTTTAGTCTATTGTTCTTAGAATGTTTACCCATCTGAAGCCTTTGGACCAGTGTTGGTAAGTTAAACAAAATATAATGGAGTGCAATGAACTATTACTGACAGTAAAATATAGCACAAATTATACAATAAATTTCATACTTCATGTATTTTCATTGATCTTTAGCTATGACCTATTAAAGAACAGAAGCATGGGTAGTTTTACTAAAACAGTAAACCAATCACAACTCTCTGCATATTTGTCATGAGCCAATGATAAATATGCAGCCAATTATCATTGGCTCATTTTATCATGAGCCAGTGATAATAAGCCAATGTTGCTTCATTTGTATAGGTCATGGAGCATGTCAGGTAACTGTTTTTGTGTTTTTCAATGCCCTGAAAATCCCTGTAAGCTTCCAATCATCATTTTAAATATGTTTCTTGTATTTTTTTCTTTATTGTATAAAACATATAGATTTCATTGTACCGTTGTGTGTTCAGTTTTTTGATGCTCCGAGGATGTCAGACCGTCGTAAGAACGTGGTCAGTGACCCACTTGGTTATCTCATCGTTGGCCACTGTTTTTTCTTACCACGTTCTGATGTCATCTGTACATATATAACTGAACAAATAATGGAAAAATGAAATCTGTTTGTTAAACATATTTCAAAAACACAGGTTTTAATGAGCCAAAATTTGACTTAACCCATTGATGGGCAAGGCGCACTTTAGTATGTTACTCCGGTTTATGCTAGACAATTTTACTCATCCTGCTCAATAAATAGGTTAATACACAGAGGTAAATGTTATTATCCTTTAACTCTATTCGATCCGACCCTTCAAATTTAGGGCGTGAGTGTACCATGAAGACTTTTGCAAATTCCACCTACTTCCTGTTTGAATTTCGGCTTGGAAGTAAAAATGGCTTTTTGCACACTTAATATGTCACGGTTCGTTCCTGCGCAATGAACCCTGACATAAAGTTTAGAATGAGTTTTTTAATCGTTGTTTCAATTTCGTTCGGACCGTAATGAGTTAAACCAGGAACATATTAAAGACCTGGATAGTTTTACAAGGGAAGCTGTTCTAATACTTTAAAGGCTTTGTAACTGTTCACTTTCTTACAGCACACTATCGTTTTTCACTTCAAAATCCTTTTCACTCCAAACCATTTTTCTCTATAATACACTACTAAGTGGTTGTAGAGACCTTATTTGCCCTCATTTAACAAGAAGTCTTCTATTGTTTCCTTTATTATGTACAGTAACTGAGCTCGTTTTTCGGTTCGTGCGCAAAACTACGAACGCTGACTGGTTGTTGAGCGGTCCGGTCAATACGGCTTTTGTTGGATGGGAAAGTTTTGGCGGGAAAATTTCCCAGTTAATTTGAACACGAATACATGGAAACTTGGTGTCTTCATTGAAATATTTTGGACAGCAATGTGCTCTGGAGGCTAAGTCCTGCTTTTCACGGCTTTACACAAAAAAACCGGCTTCCAAATGCAAAAAAAGTGTACGAGGAGCCATGCAATAAACTCCGTATTAACTTTCTCCGACCTTAACGGGAAAGTATTAGCCTTCGGATCTTTTAATCATAGACCTCGCTCCTTCGTCACTCGGTTTGTGCGAAAACCTCAGGTAAATAAGTTACTTTCCCTTACGGACCTCACGCTCGGTAAGTCTATATTACAGTCCTTTTGAACTTGATCATTGAATGATAACTTTTCTTGTTATTTTAGATCATGGTGGTTCTAGGAATCCTGCACACGCAGGTTGTTTCCACGACAGTTTCAAATATCGATGGAATCTCTCTGAGATCGAGACGTCAAAGGTTAGGAAAAAGTATAAGCGTATAATGCAAGACAAAAATATTGTTGAAAAACTGAGGTTTCGAAGAAAGACCTTCGCTCGAAATGTCAGTTTTTTCTGTACCTAAGTTCCGGTAGTTTCTCAACCTTTTTGGTTTTCTACAAGTCGTTCAAAATTGCCCACGCAGCACTCTACTTTTATAAACATCAGTAAAGTTAGACGCCTATTGCTGAACACGAACTTAGTTCATGTGTGGGAGCTTGGTAAATCTCAGACGACTATAGGACGTTCGTCCAGAAAAACGATTTCTGAGCCCTAGACGGGAGTCGAACCCACAACCTTCTGATGACCGGTGAGACGCTCTAACCATTGAGCTACCATGACTCAGATGGTGAGCTAGGCTGCAGGTTCGTCATATGTACTGCCTAAGTGGAAGTCATGATATGATAATAATGATGTAGATACTACTCAGATGGTGAGCTAGAGTTAAAGAGCTTAGAGTTAAAAATTCAAGTAGTAAGTCCACGCACTTCAACATCATTGTAATGATCTGTAACTGTTCTTTGTTTTCAAGAATAAGTCGTAACGACTCTCTCCCGCCTCCTGTCTCCCTTTTCCTGTTTCTAATGTCCCTAGGTTCCCCTTGGGTCCTTGCTTGGACTTTACAATCAGTAATCAGTTATTATTTCATCGTTACAGGAAAGCTCGTCGTAAGAAATCTAAGAACCATCAGCACATCAGTAGCTCAGTTGAGGACCTCGTGATGGATCGAAATTATTCAACGACGCGCAAACGTTCCGGGATTAGAAAAAGGTGTAAACGAGAGATCAGCCGCGAGGATAAAAATACATCTTCAAGTAAGAACGTTATCGGGGGAAATCACTTTTACTGCGGGAGAAAAAATTAGTTGGAAAAATCACTGCCACAGTCGACCTTTTGTTATTATATTCTGCCTAACGCTGGACGATTTTACTCGTCAAAGGGTGAAAGCCTGGCGATCAAATGGCTGAAGGAACTATCTCGCCAACCCCGTTAAACGATCACGAAACAAAATTTACCTTGTTTAAAAACAAAACAAAAACTAGTTATTTTCAACTGCTTCCTGGACAACAACGAGATGAGCAAATCATTTATCTATTTTGAATATGTTTATCACCTATGGAATTTTCAAGCGCGAAATATTTGATCCATGTGTGGAATCACTAAACAAAAGTTTTGGGAGAGTGCACAGGTACGATGATGACTGTTTTAACAAAAATGTAGGAAGCTCTAGCGCAAATGGTGTGAAAAAAATGGCCGTAACGAGGTTACGTTTGTACCTCGAAGATAAATTCCACGATGAGTTCGCGGACGAGAAAATTGGTTATATGTTATCATACACCCTGCATTTTGGTAAGTCTTTCGCACCTCCTCGGCTTTCTATCCGCAAGGCTCCCATGAAAAATTGCCTTCATTTCCATTGTAGATCCTGTTCATGATAAGGAGTCCAACGCCCATGGTAACCTCAGTGCTACTGACGTATCGGACGACGAGGGCGAGTGTGATGACATTGATCGTGAAAGAAATAGGTCGTATAGTGAAGGCACAGAGGCGGAGCGTAGCGAAAGGACTGAGGAAGAGTTTTTTGAGAATCATGGTTCAACTTCGTCGACAACGTCGTACAGCGATAATGAATCTGTCAAGTCAAATTTAGATGAAGAAGATCCTTTTAAATGGGAGAAGGTAAGTTGGTAAGACAATGTATGGAATATTTGGCTTGACCTCGGATTAGGTGGAAACCCTTTCTCATGTCGGTTGAGCAAGCTATCATTTTTTTGTTTCCTGAAATTTGTGGTACTTTTTTCTCTTAGAATGCCATACTTAATGGTGTAACCACTGGCCCACCAGCTGGAGAAATGGGTACGTTGCACTCTTTAAGTCTTGCTGTTGAGATAAAGTGCTGTGAAACAAAAATACTTCGAGCTAGGTAATTTTATCGGTGAGAGACCGGTTACAGTCCTGGACACGTTAATATTTATGTTTTTCTTTTCAGACGGTGGTGGAGCAAATTACTTTTTAATCAGTTAGCCAAGTTTTTTTGACTTGTTGGTTATCTGATTGCGAACTTACCCTCCTTTTCCATCTTCCAGTTTCTCCCCACCCCCTGACCTTTTGAGTACTCATGGTGGTGGATCACTATCACCATGGAAACTGTGACTTAATCTACTTGTATGACATTAACATCGCATTGTGGAATCTCAAGTATCCAGGTGATCTGCCCTGGGCTAGTTGCCAGATAGAAATCCATTTTCAATTTAAGTTATTTAATATGTCATGAACTACACCAGATTGGACTAGTGGACGTTCGTCAAGCTCTTTCTCTCAGTAAAACGATTTCTGAGCCCTAGATGGGAGTCGAACCCGCAACCTTCTGATGACCGGTGAGAAGGTTGCCGGTTCGATTCCCGTCTCGGGCTCAGAAATCGTTTTTCTGAGAGAACGAGCTTGACGAACGTCTACTAGTCGTCTGAGATTTACCAAGCTCCCACATGAACTAAGTTCGTGTTCAG
>JBAHVQ010000490.1:461519-471519 GCA_036872915.1 Nanipora kamurai | reverse complement strand
ATCCAAAGAAAATCCATTGAAGTCTTGCAAAATTATATTGCGTAGCTTTGTCACAGTGTCTGCTTGTCCACTGCTAAATTGCTCGCCAATTTACTGAAGAATTACTGGCAATGTATGATATTATCTCTGAGAATGAATACCCGACGTTTGAAATTTACTAGAACGTTTCACGCCGAAATGCAGTTATCAGATCTAAACAGAACGAATTTGAAGGTGCGGGACTACAAAAGAAGATCAGGAACGCCGATAGAATAGTTGAAAGCAGGTATAAATGTCGAAATGAGAAATCAAAATGCTGATGTTTCGAACAAGAACACTTCCTCGACGTGATTCGTGAAGTGAAAGGAAAATAAATCGAAAATAGCGAAAAGTTTGAAAAACACTTATTTGAAAAACACTTAAAAACAAAATATGTGGAAAAGTTGGGGGGTTTTCCGGTAAAAGATCAACCTGAAGTCCT
Organism: Nanipora kamurai; assembly: GCA_036872915.1. NCBI lineage: Eukaryota > Metazoa > Cnidaria > Anthozoa > Scleralcyonacea > Helioporidae > Nanipora > Nanipora kamurai. The sequence continues at coordinate 471,059 of JBAHVQ010000490.1, read as the reverse complement.
TAAAACTCCTTTTAAATGTTAAGTTTCTATTCTTCAGTGTTCACTAGTAAATCATATCTTTGATCATTAATTCATATTATCCAGTGGATTGCATTTTCTGTGTTCAAACAATTTCAAGAACTCGTCCTAATTTACATTTTTAAAGTTTAATTGAAGAAGACCAGAGAGTTATCATTATCTGTCACGCAAACCAAGCGAAACATTCAGCACATTATTTATGCTTAATAACTATTTTGTAATTTATGTGTAAGCAACAGTCGCGTAATGAGTCGCTTAAGCAAGAAATTCCGCGAATTAATTGAAGAACGACTAGTTAGCCAAAAATGTCGAAGAGATTGTTTCAAACTAATTGCTTCAGGAGGCTTTATTACATTTTATTTGCTTTAAACTGATGTTTATTTTACACACTTGATTATCATCAAAGTTTAAACCTTTCACCGCCAGGTTTTCTCCCTTTGACGAGTAAAGTCATGTGATGTTAGCCAGAGTAAAATTAGAAAAAGTCGATGGTTAAACTGAGGCAATTGCGTGCGACGCCACGCGTTTCCTCAGTTGCCATTGATTTGCGCACCATCATCTCAAAAGATTGCTCAAACTCTCTAATAATACAGGCGAGTTCCTGCTCTCGTCTTATCCTTGTTCGAAGTTGTGGTTGGACTACTATGGTTTACAAAGCCAATATTTATCTTATTTGTATGACTGTATAAAATAAAGCATGTTCCGAAGAATAATGTCTTCTTAAACTGTAGATATGAGTCAACAGAAGATAAAGCTATTGTTGAAACTGTGATATTTCGACTTTATTTCAAAGTTACCCTCGGACAGAATGATATCACATGTTGTAATTCGTCTTGGACTACGTCTACATAACCGTGTGGTAAAATGCTGTGTACTTGTAAACAACAGTGGCAAAGTATTTGAAACTATTAACCGTGTATCAGCTTATCGTCATAAACGAATTACCACAAAGAAATCAAAACCATCTTTATCTTATCAGTCATACATAAACCACACAACAATTTTTACAACACGTTTTTAGTTTTGAGTAATCACACGGAGCAATCAAATCGACCGCTTTCCAGGGGTGTACATCTTCGTGGTAATTTACGCGTCACTGGTCCATCATCAGATTGTCAAAAATGGTTTTTTAACATAACATATCTATTTTATTATTATTTCAAATTTAATAATGTTTAACGTGGTGCTAGGAACGTTTTTAGAATTGTAAAATAGTAAGCCTACATCAAATAGCGTTTTTGTAGCGTAGGGACCCGCCACGAAACATCTTGAAAGCAACTAAGACGGGTTTTTTGCGAGTTTGTTACGTAGTATTTAAAAAACGAGTAGGAGTGTTTTAGATCCGATAAAACACGAAATACGAGTTTTTTGAATGGCTTCAAAAACGAACCCCTCAGCACACCAATCTACGAAGAAAATTTAAAAATTAATGTTTTGTAAGCCGAGAAAATTCGACAAGAAAAACGAGCGTACCTCTATCACATATAAAGATACGACACGGTTATGATTTTCCTTTGTGTTTTCCTTGTGAATTATTAATGAGTTTTTGAATAAGTGTTTTACCTTTAATGCTTCTGTGGTGCACTAATATTGAGTATACAGCGAATTTCCTAATATTTCCACAGCATTAACAAGTAGTCCACTAACAATTTAAGAAAAAATAAAATGCTCATTGTAAACCAATTACCTAAATACCACAATGTATCAGTATACACGCTGGACTTAACTCCATCCTTTTGAACTTGATTGAAAAAAAAAACAAAACACAAAGCTCAGCACAATGGAGGACCACGAATTGAATTTAAAAGAACGTAGTTAAGATATGCGTGTATAATGGCTGCATTGTGGTATTTAAGCAATTGGTCTATATGACGATGGTTCAACGATTTGCCGATGGAAACCTCCGGTTAACTTCCAAACATATTACGTATGACTATGTAATATGTTATACACGTGAGGAAAAGTATAATTTGATATACTATGTCTAGTTTGTGGAAAACCACGTTTTATTTTAATGCTTATTTTTATTTTTAGCATTAAAATAAAACATGGTGTTCCACAAACTATACATAGTGTATCAATTATCACCATCTCGAAACACCTAGACGTTGAAGTTTTAAAGTTTTCCTTGCTATGCTACGGACTGAGAAAATCTCTGATTAATGGCCATGTTCTGCTCTTGATGCAATTCCTCGTAAGTTCTCTGAGCCCTTAAAGAGGAACATCTGTATGATTTCCTCCACAATATTATGGTACGTCCTTCACTTGACATTTTTTGTAAAAACACGCACTAGTCTTTTTCAAGCTGGTACAGGTCATCGCCAAGTCTTCCTTGGTTTCTCGCAACGTTTGGGTTAGTCTTGTCAGTTGTTACGATATCTGAGAACATCTAGCTCTCGGTTAAAACTGCCATATGGTCAATACCACAGCGGATGTGAACGACTTTTGACGGGATAGCAACCTAAAATGAGAATAACCGTTGGTAACCGACCTTCTCCAAAGTCGGTCCAGTGCCTACGAAACGATGCATTTTGGTCGAGGCTAGGGTGAACAAAATAAAATAAACCTCTGAAATTGCCTCTGGCCTCGACTTGGGTCCATTGTTTCGTGGCCATGGGACCGAATCGTCCAATTTCGCATCTCCCATAATACAGTTCGTTTGGGGGTAGTTCTTTGCCAAAAAAACAAAGGGTTTCCAATTGGTCGGAACACAGCAAATGGGCCAATGAACCGGAAATCCTTTGTTTTTGTGGCAAAGAACCCCAAAACGTACTGCATTATGGGATATGTGAACGTGGTCAAGAAAGGAAAGGTCTATGGGCGCTTCCATGGGGTTTTTTTGGCCAAAGATATTTTGCTAAATGAAAGAAAATCCCGAGAAATTCGGTAATACATCACATATACAAAGTAAATGAAATTTAGTGACGATGCTTGGACGTATGTATATCTACTAACAGTGACGTACCTGCCGGGGCCCCGTTCAACCCCTAAAAAAAACCGAGTTCACCGCAACTGATGGAGTAGTGTCAACTTTAAGCCACTGAACTCAGTATAGACTGGAAGGCTGACTACCACTCAAAAAGTGAAGCCAAAAATTGCCGACATGGGGCCTTTCTGGTAGTTTCCTTCAGTCCCCCACGCGGTCACACTGAACTCTATATAAACTGAAAGGCTGACCGCCACTCAAAAAGTGAAGCCAAAAATGGCCGACATGGGCCGTTCTGGTCGTTTCCTTCAGTCCCTCACGTGGTCATTGTAATTAGAACCAGTCCCTAACACAAACAATAACTCCAACTTTAACCCAAACCGGAACCTAAAACTAACCCCCTGGATACTAAATACTTTTCATGAGTTCCAGGAAGTAAGGTCTCCATCTTCCACGATTAAAATGTTCTCCCGGGGGTTCGAAAACTAAAACTCTCATGTTGTTCAGTAACCTCAGGAAACCCCCAGTGTCAAGTGTTCTGAGAGGACTGAACACTAACGACCAAATCCGCATGTGGGCCTAGAGGAAATGACCAAAAGGTCTTTATGTTACTGATTGTTAGGTATTTTTGGCTTCACTTTTCGATTAGCTCATTGACTGGAGTTAGCCTCCCAGTCTATTATAGAGTTCAGGGCTTTAAGCTCTATCAACTTAGAAATTTCCACCATAGCAGTTGTACAAGATGACATTAACAAAAACGGAGCTTTTTACGTCCATAAATTTGCCGTAGCTAAAAACTGAGAAAGTAGCAGAAGTACAGAACTGGCCGCGACTTGTGCCACCATTGACTGGTGGTAAGTCGCGTTCTTGTTTGATATGGTCTTAACTGCAGATATTCCCAACCAGCTAAAGAGAAAAAAACGTCCGGTAAAACGAGACGTCTCAATAAAACTCCAAGGAATAATCACTTCGCACAGTTCATGGCATCTCAAATAAACACGGAGGATTACGACATAGAGACGTTGAAACCTTTCTGCGTTTAAGTTTCCAGGAGGAAGCATAATTGTCATACCTGTTGCGGAATACATGCTTTAGTCGCATGCCCTAGCCTTCCCCAAGTGTATAGTTTCCCATTCTCTATAAGAAGAGAGAAGAAAAGATTAAATGCCAGTGGCGTAGAGAGTGGCCCATAGAGAGTTCCTTAAAATTCACGTTCTTGCGTATATTTGGTTAACTAGAATCTCAGAAAGTTAAAAGGTTGGTGGACTGCCAAATATATGTTGGAAAATTGACGTATGGAGCAAAGATTCTTCTTCAGAGAGTGAAAGTTTTTTTTGATGCAACATTGTTTGACCATTTGTCACTCTTTGTTCATCCAACATTTTAGTTGGAAATTATGTTGGATTACGTTTGCTTTGGATCAAACATCTAAGCCAACATTTTGATATGTCTAACAAAGTAAGATCGATCAATCCTTTGAAGTTTTGCATGGTGATAATTTGACAACTATGTTGAGCTTGTGGAACACCATGTTTTATTTTTTATTTATTTTTTTAGCGATAAAATAAAACGTGGTGTTCCACAAGCTTAACATGGTCGTTAAAGTAAGATCGTTTGATGATGGCTTTAGTTTCTCGTCTTCCTACTTTTGACAGTGCACGACCTTTAACTCCTTCACTGCCAGATCTTTCCGTTTGACGAATAAAATAATCTGGCGTTAGCCAGAGCGATAATAGAAGTCCCCCGTGGCTGGGAAGGAGTTAAACTTTTAATTTCCTATTTCGAAGCAAAACTGCCCGCCCAGCACTTATCACCGTTCAGTACACACAACAAACCTGTGAGAGCGACGTAGAAATTTAGGCCACAGGCAATGCTCACTACGACTTCACCAAGTTCATCGAAGTAGGTTATTTTTTGTGGGGATGCACTAAAGCTGGCATCCGAACTGTTACCAAGTAAACCATAACCCCAGCTGAACACCTCACCTCCACCTACAAGACGAAATCAACGCGTGTCAAACTGTGTAACAGTATAATTTATATAATATAACTAACATAATTTATTGGATAATTAAACACAATTTTTGTGCATGGGGGAGCTTCGTGTTAATGCACACGACACGTGAACGTTCGTCAAGATCGTTTCCTCAGAAAAACGATTTCTGAAACCAAGACTAATCCTAATTAAGGTTCTTCGATTTGAGATTTAAACGCTTAAATTACAAACGATAATACGCCTTTTTATTTGAATCATAGTATATAGAAGAGTCTTAGGCAAAAAAAGAAAGAAAAAAAGACATTTGTTACGAACGAATCCAGTTTCACACCTGTTAATGCCAGGCCCACGGAGCCACCAATGGCAATATCCTGGACACTTTCAAGGGCACAAAGTTTTGTTGGTGTTGCTACCTAAAAAATATTAATACTTGTATATACCATATTAGGTTTGAAGTATGTCTTTACGAACACTGATCCCTGCCTATCCAAAATTACCCTGTCCCTGACCTCACTTTCTATCTTTTTAGAGTACTCATTGACATGTCGTGTAGTAAGATAACTAGAAGGGTTGAGAAACTGCCGCAACCAAGTGTGGAGAAACTGACGTTTCCAACAAAGGCCTTTCGTCGGAGTGAAACGTGAAGAAGGACCTTCGCTCGAAACGTCAGTTTCTTCACACTTAAGTTCCGGCAGTTTCCTAACCCTTTTGGTTATCTACAAGCCGTTGGTTTGATACTGCTGAGGCAGCACTCTACTTTTACATCATCTAGTAAGGCTGGGTTGAACACCCTACGATTAATCGGGCCGTTTTCTGTCTTAGATGCATGTGAATTTGATAAACAGTCAGCAGAATGTTCTGTGCATTTAAGTTCGACTGTTTTTTATTCATCACAGTACCATGCACCTAACCAGGAATCGTTTGGTTAACCCTTTTAATGCCCACTTAGAACAAAAGAACAAATGAAAAAACAAAGCAAAAATAAAGTGAAAACAAAGGACAAAAGGGCAAAAAGTCTGGATTTTTAAGGGTTAGCCACAGTCTGTAAATGTTCCCACAGCAGAACAGTTGTTAAGAAACAAACCAATGTTTCCATTGTTGGGAACCCCAGTTGACTGTACTCAGAATTTCCCCAAGAATATACCTTACCACAATCTACAAAAAAAATGAAACAAAAGGTTAACAAAAACAATTTTCCCATCAAATTTCATCTGATTTAGAAATATGCACAAACCTGATAAAGCAAGAGATGAGTCTGCTTTCGTGGCAAGTTTTTTGATTTGGATTCCTTCTAATCCTTCTTTGACAGGGGCAAACTTTCTCTGTTCATCTGTGTGGCCTAAACCTAAAGATAGGCACATATTAAGTAGATTTTTATCAAGAACCAGATATTGCAACCAGTCTGCACCTCTAATTTTTAAACTTGATATCTTTTTTCACATTTTTATGGGTTTTCTTCTGTCAAAATCTAACTCTCTGCCTGCATCTTCAACTCCATATTCATGTTCTCCCTTTTCCTTTCTGCCTTCCCCTTATTTGTCTCTCTGTCAGGCAGTCTCTCATTCTCTTCATGACCAACTCTACTTACAGCACCACCTATATTTCTACCCACAAGCCTTCCTCTGACAGCTCTACCAATACACCCACTACTACCTTAACACCAGACCCTAACCTAACCCCTAATGTTCCCTCTATCCCTACCTTTAACGTTAACTCTACACCTAACCTACCCCTCTACCTCTATCCCTACCTCCAACTTTATCTCCACACCTAACCTACCCTTCTACCCCTACCTCCAACTTTATCTCTACCCCTAACTTACCCCACTACCTCTATCCCTATAACTACCCCACTTTCTGTACTTCTTCTCTTACCTTCAACCCTCTTCCCTCTTGCTGTACTTTTACCTTCTCTCCTCTGTCCTACCCTTCTAGTTCTCCTTCAGTCTATGTTTGGCTTACTCTCTCCAAGCAGCTCTTCTACTGGTACTACCTGTAACACCCTGCCACCATTAGGTCTGCTGTATGTCTATCTGTTCCTACCTCTCTCTGTCCCTATGTCAACCACCACCTTCCCAGTCATATGATGTTGCTCCTTCTGCCACTATACATTGTTACTAAAATTAATCCATTTTTTAATACTGTTTGTAGAAACTTCCAGTTAGAAAATGGCTACCTGTCTGTCCATCAGCTCCCCAACCACAGGACCAAATGTCGCCATCATGTGTCAACAGCAAAGTATGATCAAGTCCACATATAACCTAGTGCACAAAATTTTGGACCAGCAATAGATTCTCTAATAGAGGAAGCATATACTCTCATATCAGAGCTCAACATAAAACAAAAGACTGGCATTATTTAAGTGAATAAAGATACACCTAATATTTTCCAAAATCTACTTTAGTTTTTGATAATTATCATTATCTATTAATTAGACTTTAATAAATATCAACGTGTATATCAATATCATCACCAACATGCAAACATTTATCAAGCGGATGATCTCAGAAGAATGATTTCTGAGCCCTGGATGGGAAATGACCCAGCAACCTTCAGCTAAGGTGTAGGTTTGTCATGTGTGCTGGCTAAGCAGAAGCGACAATATGTTTATCTTTGTGTATTTTGAATAACACTTCTCTCCTTTACAGTCTCTCTCTCTCTCTCTCTCTCTCTGCCTCTGTCTCTGTCTGTCTGTCTGTCTGTCTGTCTCTCTCTCTCTCTTGCCAAAAATATGTACTCCAGACTCTTAATTTCATGCAACAGGCAAAAGAAAGGTACTGCTTAATTCTGGCAAGAAAAAAATGTTTACAGGTAGCTGAATTTCATTTCAGGGGGAATATAGTTTACCTGTTTAACTGGAATGTAGCTAGACCAAGGAATCTTTGTAAAGGATTGAGTTCCTTGGAGGTCACCCAGACCACACTGTCCAAGACGATTACACCCTGCCACAAATACTGGGACAAGAAAATTAAACTGCAATGTGGTCAAGCTTTTCAAGCAAATGCTGGATTGGAGAAGATATTAGATAGTTGTATGATTATTATATAAAACAATTTAACCAATGCATCATCAATTTAATCTGGATTTGGCAACTGGTATTTTAAAAAAAAAGAAAAATCTGCTAATATGGACAGTTCTTTGAACAAATGAACATTAAAAATCGTACTTCCTTCACTAGTGGACACAACCGTGTGCAGTCTTCCACAGGATATGTCCAGTATTTTGGAGTCAATGTTGGTCACAGGTAATTCTACTGCTTTGAACTCATGGAGGACTGAAAAGAAAAAAGACAATAAAACAGTTGCTGGATAGATGAATGAGTTTCTGTGTGAATGAGAAATGATAGAATGACCAAAATAATTTGGAAATGAGCAAATGACCATGAAATTTGCTTGGTCAAACCAATAAATCAAGAAAATAAAGAAAGACATGAATGACCGTTCAGTTGATGTTTTAACATCTAAAAAATCACCGAAGATACAACCAAACAAAATCAATAAAAATGAATAGATGAATGAGTTAAGAAAGAAAGAAATCACTTGAGTGAGATGTACAAATTAAGAAGAAAGCATGGATGGAAAGATTAACAACTGACAATTTGGTATACAGGCATTGGCTTGTATTGCAAGGACTGAACTTAATAATTATTTCCAAATGGTAATAGACTTACCATTCACTTCAGCTGAAGGCAGTCCAAGCTGAGAATTTGCATTCACACCTGATACCTTCAAACTTTGTTTACTTGTAGAGGCAACTGTGAAACTGTGGCCACAGGAAAGTTGGCTGACCTGAAGTTATAAATGTGCAGACCAGCAAACTGCTGTGTAACCAATATTTCACAGCTAAGGTCAAACAAACAACTATCCTTATATGATATCTGTTGCCTACAGAATTAAATTATATGATGCAGTTTGGAGGGGATGATTTACTGTGAGAATGGTTTACTGTGTCTTAATATCAAAATCAGTATTTCCTGAAAAAATAACCATGACAAAGACCTTTGATGACTTTGGGAAATTAAAAATACCATCTCCAGGATCAGCCTCATGTCCAGTGATAGCTCCCAGGAGATAAACTGAGTATTGTTGTTTGTCTAAAAAAAGATACCATGATTGAGGGAAGATGTTACAGGATGTTCAAGTGAACCCCTATGACAGAAGTTTTGTTCTATCTGAAATGCCATATGGCCAAGATATCTAATAATAATTATACTGTATTTGGTTAATCATGATATTTTCTATTCATATGGCACTACCAGTATATCATGCTATATTATATTTTATATTACTCATACTATTTTATTGTTTGTATGTATTATACATCATGCATAGTACGTCATTGTGTAAACAGTATACCTATTTATATATATATATATATATATATAAATAGGTATACTGGCTGACCTGACAAATAGGTATACCTGACAAATACCTGACAAATAGGTAGACCTGATAAATAGGTATACTGGCTGACCTATATACCTATTTATATATATATATATATATATATATATATAAATAGGTATACTCTCACCTATATATGTAACATGATCTAGTCGATCATGGATCTTTTGTATATAGTCAGTTGTGCTGCTGTAATATT
>JBAHVQ010000490.1:366794-445011 GCA_036872915.1 Nanipora kamurai | reverse complement strand
TGGGTTCAGAAAACTCGGAGTAGCATTAATTTCCAACTTTTCAATTTCACCCGAGTTCAAATACACCTTAATATTAGTTATCAACCAGTTTCTTTTAGTGTGACGTTCTGCAGACTAGTTGATACCAAAATATAAATAAAATGGAGAGAATTAATCATTCTCGGCCTTATTTATTTCAATATTCACCTACAATTGTAAATATTTTTCCAAAGGTTATTCTACGAAAGCTAGATCTGTCTTAGAGCAAGCAAGACAAAGAAACCCTAAATGTCCCGATTTATGGTAAGATAATTTACGGTCAGTTTTATAAGGCATCAAACCATTCAAACGATTGCGTTAATTTGTGTTTCTGCGGTCCTAAATGTCTTCTGTTTAAGGCGAACAATGAAACACTGTAGGGATTTTTTTGTATTTGAGATCCTTCAGTATTTTATTGATATTTTGTTATATGCGGAGAGCGTTTTGTGACTTGAAAACTCATTCCAAGTTGAAACAGTTCTTTACTTACTCCATTGATATTACATAGGTTAGAAGCTGTGCGAGTTGAAATTCGTGGAGGAAACAAAGAGTTCGCGAAGTCTTTAATGGCAAAAGGTTGGTGCTCAATAGTCGACTTGACGATTGAGAGTTGAACGAACTTTACTCGAGTACCATATAACACAGTTTTAACTCGTTTTATTTTCATTCGATTCCCGTCAGGGGATCAGGAAACCTTTCTGAATTTATAAGCTTGAGGAGCATGCGCAATTTCTATCTACATACACCAAACTACCACATGCCGCACAACATCTGCTTATATAGTTCATTTTATTTTCATTTCATATCATTTCATCTTAAGATACGTTTACACACTGCGATCAATCGAGCCGATTTCTGGCTTCGGTGCATGTTAAGTTGAGAAGCAGTGAATAGAACGCTTCTTGGGCTCACATTGGCCTGCTTTTTGTTAAGTACCATGCATACAAACCAGAAACCGGCCCGATTAATCCTATCTTTACTTATTATGTATTAAATGTGTCTTTACTTAAGTTTATTTCTTGTTTCATGTAGCAATGCAAGAGTGCCCAGCAGCTGGAATCCTGTGGGCAGAAGCCATTTTTATGGAGGCGAGACCGCAAAGAAAAACCAAAAGTGTGGATGGTTTGAAAAGATGTGAACACGACCCACATGTATTGTTAGCCGTAGCAAAGTAAGGGTCTGTCCTCATTGTGATCCCGAACTTAAAGTGTATATCACTCCTAAATTTCTTTTTAATCAAAAAAGTTCACAAATTTGCCAGTGAAACATTTTGTCTGTTTTATTGTATTTTTTTTAAAACCCCGGTATTTATGGCCCGTCAAAGTCCTGGCGGCTATTCTTGGAAAATAGCCATGTAAATTACTTTGCGATGTCTAAGTAGGCATTGACCCATTCTTATCACAAACTCGCTTATGTACCAAAATGGCGGTATTTTTTCATGACTTTGACGGGCAATAAAATGCTTGGGTTTTAACAAAATAGAATAAAATAGACAAAATATTTATCGGGGAAATGTGTGAACTTTTTAGAGTAAAAAGAAATTTGGGGGTGATATTCACTTTAAGTGATTAATCGATTATAATTCTGTGCCAGGAACACGAAGGAGCACAGATAGGAAACTAATCATGATTGATTACCAGGATCGGCAGGCTGCGAATACCACTTTAATACTAGTTGACGTAAGATGGTGGTCAAGAGGGAGACGGGTCGAAACAATTTTAGTCGGTGGCATTTTCGTTTGGTTTTGTGGTTTTGTGTCAAATTTAGCCCGGACTTACTTTCACTATAAAATTCCTAGTTGTCAAAATGTTGTTCACTAAGTAATTATTTTCGTTACTTTCCAGGCTGTTTTGGAGTGAAAGAAAAGTTACAAAGGCGAGAGAATGGTTTAACAGGTAAGAAAAGACAAATGGCGAGATTAGAAAAGGCAAGAAATTAAAAGTAACTAAAGCGTTGAGACTCTCAGGATTCCGAAACGTAACGCTGTATAGGATGTGACTCACTGGGTTAGTGGGACGTATTATGGAGTATGACGCTTATGAACCAAATATGCAATAAATAAACAATTTATAGTTTGTAAAATGTAAACTGCTGTAAGTGTAATGAAAATGGAGTGAGGTTTCTGTAGGAATCAATGAGCTGGAAATACAGAGATGATTGTAGATTTATATAAGAACTGTTGAAAACAAGGGAACTCGAAAGTGAATTGGTTACAGAGGGAATGAAGAGAAGCAGTGTAATCGAAACGATAGCCGGTCCCCCCATTTATTTGCTTAATACAACTACCAGAATCCTTTTCGAGATTTTGTTTGTGATGTTAATCTGAGCAATTGTATACCTGTTATCTGTGAGATTTAAAAATATGCACGAGAAAGAAAATACTGCAAAGTATTCTGGTAGTTGTACTCAGCTGACGTAGTAAGAGGAACCGTCTATTGGAATAAAACAGTTTAGATAAACTTTCTTTTTGGTGGTTGGCTGTGTCAGTTGGTTCGTAAATTTGTTTTGTTGTTTTAAATGTCAAGCAAAACAAGTGGTAGTTGGACATACAATTTTTATCTCTATTTTAGGGCAGTAAAATTAGACCCAGATCTTGGTGACACGTGGGCCTACTACTATAAATTTGAACTTCAGCATGGTACTGAGGTGAGAGTCTATTCAGGTCATTAAGCTAGAACCTGTTTCCATATTGCTTTGAAACCTGCTTTGAATTTAAAAGAAAAAAAAAGAAGATAATCTTAGTTCATGGAAATTGTCAGTTCTACTTAATGTAAACGTAATCGGAAAAACTGACAAACTTTGCCATTTTGAACAATAATAAGTCATTATACAGAATTCTTACAAATTCAAACCAACTCCGAGGTTGAAGATAAAGTTCCATATCAGGATATTTATCCCGGTGACGTTTTTTTAGAGAATTGGGAGTCAAAATGTGCAATAAAAATTTTCTATTTATTTCTGTTAGCTTCGGAATCAGTGTTCGAGTTTTATCGTATTAGATATGGCCTATTCTTGTCTTCATTTCTATTTTATCTAGACCCAACAAGAACACGTGATGAAACGGTGCGAGATGGCCGAACCCCACCACGGTGAAAACTGGTGTGCCAGCTCGAAGGCCGTGAAACACTGGAGGCGAAAAACCAAAGAACTCTTGCCGATTGTTGCTAAGCACCTGAAACCTATCGACAGAGAGTGACGAGTCAAAAACTAAGCTACCCCTCGTCAATACAGATCGAGGTCAAATTACCTCCGTCCTGCTATGTTTTAATGTAAACTATTAACACTGGAACAATTTCTGATATACTGGCCAAGAATACTCAACGTAGTTGTAAAAATATGGCGGTCATCAGACGAAGGATGCGATAGAGATTACACAGAGAGATCGAAAAATCCGATTAGCTGAAAACGCAAAGACACGATGTTTGCAACACTGTGCTTTGACACATGGAGTTTGTCTTAAGCTGGCTCGAATATCGAGTGTTTTCTGTACTTTTTTACGTAACATCAGTAGAAGCCAAAACGCTCGCCTGCACAATACGAATGTGGAATACGATTGGTCGCCCTGATGTATGCGATTAGTTCATAAGCATCTTTTGCACACACATCAAACACCCGCTAATAAGAACCTACATTTGACTAACTCAGCCTGGGATAGATTCTGATATATTTGATATCTAACGAAAAATCAGAATGTTAGGTTCTTCTAAACTGAAAGTTCTTTTTATCATACAAAAACTGTGAAACCACAATGTAATAAACTGTATAATTTAACTCCTTCCCTGCCACGGATTACTTTTGTTTTACTCTGGCTAACGCCTGACTGTTTTACTCGACAAAGGGAAAGAAGTGGCAGGGAAGGAATTAATGGCTGAAATTAACTTCCGGTAGTTGTGATTCTTTGCCGATGATAAAGCTAAGGTACATCCTCCTTATTACTTAACACAGTCTGTACACTCAGTTCTATTGCATTACTGTTGCACTTTATAGCACTTTTAATAATTATGTTGTATGAGGTTTTGCGTGGTGGCATTTACTAAGCATAAAGCAGATTTGTGGTTACACCATGTCGTCTATTGGTTCTGAGCTTTCGGCCCGTCTTCTCGGGTGGTCTTCAGAGAAAGGATGAACGTATTTAGCCGTTACTTCACGTCATTGCGTCGACGTTTCGTATGTCGTTTGTTTACGCGTGCGTATTGTGTGTATACGTCAGTTTAATACTTTTAATAATTATCTCTTTAATGATGTATTTAATAACTATAAGCATATGGGCAAAGAGCAACATCTGGACACAGGCTATGATTTATTGTGATCTGGAATACTAGATGTACTGAACCAGACATTTAAAATACATTGTACAGTATTGTGTAAAAGATATTAAAGAGCTGTCACCAGATTTTGGCATTAATCTTTAACACTTTGCTATGGTATCAGATTCAAACAGGTTCTTGTTTTAAGGGGGGAAAACTTCTTAATTTCAGCCTGAGGTTCTTGTAGGTGGAACGTTCTTAGTATCGGGTGTTTGCTTTAGTACGACTGAACTCAGTATTGGTGGGTCTCAATCAATCCCTTGAGTCCCTGTGATGTGCCAGAACATTACCAACTTCCACCCCAAGTTTTCGTTCGTTCATTTTCAGTTTCATTTTTTTATTTCAGTTCTTCAACTCCCAGCTTCCATTGAGAATTAATTTATTACAATTTAAAATAGAACTGGGCCTGGTTGCTCAGTTACCTTAATCGCTGTTTGGCGAAATATTGTTGAAGTTGATATTTGTCTTCATTTTCTTTTTACTTTTAGTATGAATTTTCAGTTGAAAATAGGTTTAATCTCGAGAATTTAAACAAATCTACTAAACCCAACCACAGTATTTGGAAGTAAGACTTTAAAATTTTAAACCCTAATTTATTTTCATTTTCGACTAATTGTAGTGAACAGGCTCGGACGTTAGCACGTGACAGAAAATTAAGAGATTTAAATTAATTGGATAGTGTATTTTATTGCTATTGATATTTCTGCAGAATGAATAACACGTAAAACTTTGCTTGTAGCAAGTAAAGACATTTACACGAGTTTTTCCTCTAGGGAAAAAAGTCGTACCAATCTTCTGATTGGCTAAAGGTTTTGGCGCCACAACATAGTCTTCGGCAACCTCGCTATAAATTTCAAAGAAAGGATTTTGACGTTCTTTGAACTGGATACTGTATTAAAGAACAAGATAAGAAAAATATAATGAACAAGAGTGTTCTTGTGAATAATTCTAACAATGAGTGAAAGGTAAGAGACACGTTTACGTTACAAGCAGTTTATTCTTTCGATAACGAAAGCATGTTGATATTAAAGTGAATATAAGTTTGTAGAAACACCACAGTATTTATTTAAATCATGCTGAGCTTTCGACTAGTTGACTTAAGTCGTCTTCAGAGCAATTACCAGCCTGGGTGTTGGGTGGCGTCACAAACGAAACTACACACTATAACTGACGTGAGTGTGCTGCCATACAGGCACGCTGACATTGCGAAGATGAAGTAACCGTGTACCTGATAATGTTGATGTTCAATAGACAATCTCCACTTCGGTGTTCCTCTCGAAAAATTCCTATAAAATCTTCGAATTTATATGATAAGCAGTTCAGAATAAGTTACAGGATAATTGCTTTGCATGGTTCTTCTAACTCGATGTGGTAAATCTCGACAAATTCGCCGCTCATTCGTACTTTCGTACAAGCATAACGTTATCAAAATCGAACGCTAGTAGGACAACCTGTGACACGAGCAACCTGTGACAACCATTAAGATGTTTTTAACTGGTCCAAAACATTCAACATGTTCAATAACGACCTCTTCAAACTGAGCAACAACGGGTAATATGCGTGCAAGTGCCGTTCCAAAGCCAGTTACGGCGGTGTAAAAGAAATATTTACCTGGTCTTTCCAATTTTTTTTAAGTTTCCTTTCGTTAAAATTTGGTTTCAACAGTAAATCGTTTTCTAATTGACCTGAAATTTGGTTTGAATCAGATATAAATTAGCCTGAATTTTATTAGAAATAAAAGATTGGAGGGCTGCACCCCCACACACGCCCACTCGCTACGGCCCTGCATGCATAGCGAACTGGGGTTACATATATGCCCAACCCGTACCATCCTTGTACCAGGATATAATAACACAATTGGCTGTCTGCCTCCGGCAGTATAGCGTTTTAATTCTGTAGAAAGTATATCACAACACCTTTACCGTTTTTTAATTTTTCCATTCTGTCTAAATTAGTAATGATTACTTGTTAAACCGAGTGTGAGGTCTGTACGGGAAAGTATTTGCCTGAGGATTTCGTACAGACCGAGAGATGGAGCTCGGTCTGTGCGTGAATTCCAAGGGTAAATACCTTCCCATACAGACCGAACAAACGAGGTTAAAAAGGGATTTATGATGTGACCTGAAAATTTATAAATCGTTAAAATCGTTTAAACTACGCGCCTCAAACTGCTGGTCGGTCTGTGCGAATTACTTACTGCACAGCTAGGCAGCCAATCAGCGTACGCCATTTTGCGTACAGACCGGAAAACGAACGTTGCCATATAATAAAGTAGAATATTAAAAACAACGTTTCTTTGAGAGTTTCAGATTTGTCTCACTAGAAATAATTAGGCACAACGTTGTGTCAGACATTGACCAAGATCTTTTTCGCCTGTGTTATCATCGTCGCTTTGCTCCCAGTTTCCTTATGATAAATATACAAACACCATAGCGCAGCCTTAAGCCTGAAAACCAGTCGATATTCTGCAGCAAACTGCTACAGAGGCAGCAGCTGCAGCGTACTGGAATAAAGTTCGAATAAGACTGTGATGATGCTCAATTTTAAATAAGCCATGAATCGACAACGTAGAAAGCTATTGCTTCTCAATCTAGTTGCAATATTTTTTCTATACATTGTATTGTATGAACTAGCCGGTCGTCAGGCCTTTTTTCGAGAAATTTTCGTTGAAAGACGTTGTGGAAGTCAGCCATACCGTAATCTGCCGCCTAAGAATGAACAATCTAATTGCAACCGTATGCTGGACATAGCCAAAAAGATGCTCAACGGAGAGAAAATACAACTGCCTATAGATGGCAGGGGCACTCGGTGGGACTTTAAGAAGGCCGTGGATCTCAGCTCTTATAATCTCACTGATTTCCGTTGGAATTACCCTTGGGAACAAGGAAACAACAAGAAAACTATGGAGAAAGCAAGATATTATAACGTATCTGCGAAGGAGTTACCTGTTAAAAAATTTTTTTTGACTTTTGGTGAAAGCTGCTGTGAGATCTCCAAGAACCGTGCTGTGTCCAGTGCTCTTGAAGTTGGAGGATTTGATGTAGCAAAAGCCCTTGATTTGTGTTCAATCGAAGCAGACTTCCGTCATGTGCATAAGGATATCCTGTTTCGGAGAAAAGGGGCTGGATTTTGGCTGTGGAAACCATATATTATTCTGAGAACTCTTGTAGAAGAGATGTCTTTTGGAGATGTGCTCATGTATGAGGATGCTGGCAGCTACCTTATCAAAGATGCTGGTCCGCTGTTAAAGTTGGCCTTAGAATTGCCACAAGGAATTGTGGTATTTCAGATGCAGTTACTTGAGAAATACTATACCAAACGTGACACCTTCGTTGCCATGGAAATGGATTATCCAGAGATTGATAAATCAAGTTATCAGACCTTAGGATCATTTCTGACCTTATGCAAGGACTGTCAGTCAATACAGTTTGTCATGGAATGGCTAGCATATTCTTCTGACACACGTTGTGTGACTGATGATCCAAACCAAATGAACTTGCCAAACTATTCAGGATTTATTGGCCATCGGCATGATCAGTCAGTCTTGTCCCTTTTGTCACGCAAGTGGGGCATTCTTCAGTTTAGAGATCCAAGCAATCATGGTGAAGATGACTGGGACTTCTATGGTTTTGCATCAGGGCCTTATGAACAATTAATTGTACATGACCGAGACAGATCATAACAGTAGCATGCCAGAAAACAAAAACTGTTATCTTCTGTCTTACTTATGCCATGTCATACAGTTTTCAATATGTTCCACCCAGGTGGGCTTAAAACCAATCAACACACATCAGGGCTACTGGTTTTATAGGGTAGGTCAACTTTCAAATGGCATATCTACAGGTCCTCACTCCCCCTTCTCCCAAAGACCTGGCTGATAGAGGAGGTAAAAACTGCAGGGTAGGTGGCATAAGCTTCCCCAGTGAAATATTGTTTTTAACTCCCACATGACCCCTAAATCCTGTCAGATGTCAAATTTAATATTGCAGTCCCACATGAAAATCCATGTAACAGAGATATAAAAAAGCTTTGTTGTAGCAGAGGCAGTTGTAGTAGTAATTGTAGTAGTAGCTGCAGTAGTAGTAGTATCTTTTTTTTCAAATAGGTAGTGGTATCAGACAATAATGTCTGATAGCAAGTGGATCCCTGCTTACATCAGTTAAAAATAGTGATAAAAGTACATTAGGGGGCAATCATTAAATAAGGAGATGGGGATGGAGGAGAAAATGGGATGTTGTGGAGTTTTTCTGTATTGGGATGGGGTATCAAAACAATCTTTTGTGAAAAGGGGGTCTTCAATATAGTAGTCTATATAAGTAGGCTGCAAAAGAATGACACCTCTTGCAAATTGTTTCACATATGTAATATTATAACTGATTTTCAATTATTTCAATTATTAGCTATAAACATGGGTAGATTTATAACATCTTATAAATAAAAATCATGAAAACTATGTTAAAATATTTCTATAATTAGTATTTTTTTATTTTTTTAGTATTACAATTTTTCACAAACCAAAACTTGTCCTGTGTATTGTAAACAACAAAAAACTTTTTCAAACTAACAGACATGAGGTAGTAGAGTTGTCGGTTCATGGAAAAATTCATTCAGTAAAAACTAAGGTAAAAGGAAGGACTCAATCTCTTCTATACCAGTTTTAACCCATTGACATCTCAGGGATCTGAAGTTCTACGTTTCCCAGGTAAAAATTGTCTGTCATTAAACAAAGTAAAATAATCTGGCATTTAGACAGAGTAAAATATAAAAAGGCCAGTTCAGCTGCCAATGGCTTAAAAACATAAAAATAAAGACCATGTCCATCACAAAATTATATTTTGAGCTTTAACATTAAAATATAGCGAGGTTCGGGGGCCAAGAAATTGTTAAAAGGTAGAAAGGAGACCCTTTAAAATTAATTTCCATATAAGTGGGAGTTTGGGCAATTTTTTAAAAATTAGGTAATTTTTCTTTTACCCACTTCGTATTTAATGACCAGTCCGTTAAGAAACATAGGTATTAAATTTAACCAAATAATATAGGATTCTAAAAAATAATTTGTTATGCAAGGCTTGTGTCATACTCAAGAACTGTTATGTATTTGTCTTACAGTGTAGTACATTTGTGAAGATATAAATAACCATTTAACTAAATCGTACAATTATAAAGAACAATGCGCAGTGAATAGAAAGAAATCTGTTTTAGAAGTTTAGACTTTCCAGTTTTGTATTAAGACAGATGTAGTAATAAATAATATTGACTCAAATAATTTAAAGAAGAGTCATCGTTCATAAACCACATTAAGAACTGAGTAAAAAAAACAAGTTAATAAAATTGGTTGGCTAAAGTTTTCTTGCTAATCACGTAAAGATGTCAGAGAAGTAAGCTTAAATACCCAGACTATGTTAAGTTTTGTAATTGTAGAGTATTCATAAGCTTCTCCTCTGTATCGATGATGTCTCCAGTATACCCATATAAATAACAGCTCTGTTTGTAACGTATTAGGCATGACAATGACTTTGAAATAAAGTCGAAATATTACCGTGATAAGTTTCGTCTTGTTTTATAACTTGAATATTGGGTTTGCAAGATGCTGTTCTTCGGAGTATGTTAAGTTCATCAGCCAATGAATGAACAGATGTGAAGTGTCACTTGAAAGTGAAGATCAGAGTGCAAAGTAGCAGTTTAAGAATAGCCATAGAGATAATATGATGAATCATAATATTAATTAACAAAGAAAACAAGAACTCACGTTTCGTTGTTAACATCACCACATCTTTGATCAATACTATTTTACATAGTGGCAGACGCTTAGTAAATAATTACAATATATCGTTAAGAACCAACTAGACTGCAGTATAAAATTAATTATCACAAGGTATTACAGACAGACAGTAAGGGAAAATGAAGAAATATTAAAATTAAAAAAAAGTAGACAGGTATCGAATTTATATTAGAGTTTGGAGAACGTTTAAGATTAGTAATGGCTTAACATTCACTTCAGAGGAATTCAGTTTTGGAGAAGTTAGAGAAAATTATCTTCACGTCCTCGAAGGACACAGAATCTCCTTGAGAAAGAATGCAAGGTGGGGAGATTTTGTGCGTTTCTTGCCTGTTAAAGCCGATAAACCAATGTAGTGGAAGGTAAGACTCGCTGCCGGCAAGATTTTGGATGGCAATAATAGGTGTCGGTAAGTCTCACCCACGTACGAAGCTTTGCAGCACCGATACTTAAAATGATATACAGCACGAGACCTCAGACAATGTGGAACCATGTCTTAAGGACAGAAATGCAAAAGATATCGTGAAGGGTGAGCGACATAGCAAACAGTAATGTGTGAATAGGCCGAGAGTAGAGGTTTCTTAATTCTTTTCCATTCTTATACTTCTACACTGGGCTTTGATCTTCATTTTCAATGTACACTTTAGATCGATCAGCACAAATTTTATTAAAACACTCTTAAAACGTTGCATGTCTGCAACAAAAACATCGGTAAACTTTTTTCAATGTATATTATGTGTCTCTGATTCTTTTATCCATTTTGAGTTTTCCCAAACTTATTTGGAGTCTTAGGATGTGCGATGTAAATTTACCAAATTTTGTATAGGGGATACAAAATTTGAGTAGCTCAAGTTTTAGTATATTATTTGGGTTGAATTGTTTATACCGTATAAGCTAAACAGACTAAAGAGGACCTTGAAGTGATCAAGCGGTTGAAAATGTAAAGCCTTCTCGTCTATCTAACTGTTTTTAGGAGGCGTGGCTTGTCTGGGGCTTTATTGTAAGTCTACAATCTACAAAAGACATCGTTTTCCGGGAGGTGTTCCTTTGAATTTTTATCAGGCCTAATAAAATTTATGATTGTTTTCTCCACAAACGTATAAAGTTCTTTCATATGCGCTATCCATAGTCCGGCAAATTACTATAACATGCCAGAATCAGGGTGAAACACAAATCACTTGGTGAACTGAGCTATCGCTGGCTGGGTCAATATTTCTTTCGTTTGTCGTCAATTTTCTCTGTTTTATAATAGACATTTAGACTCTATAGTTAGACACCAGTCTCCAGTCTCTCTCATCAATACAGGGGTTTTTCTGGAGTGATTTCTTTCATATGCCAACCCTTTGCTAACTTTTTATTCGCTGCCGTAAAGCACCGTTGCTTGAGGTAGGGAAACATTCTGTTTCATTGAAAGAAATTTTTAGGTTCGCTGGCTGTATTTCATTTTCCGTTCTCTCGATCATTCTTTTTTGTCTCACAATTGTTTTCACTTAAGATTAGTTCTCTGAGAAACACCAGCTCTTCCGTACTTTTTCCAACTCATCATGAGGCGCCAACACTTGAAACAGTCATACGTCAGTCACTGTAAGTGCAAGAGCTCTTTATTTCTTGGTTATAGTTCGGTTCTCTTAATCTACTTTGTTTGTATTCGGCTTTACGTTTTGTTCTGAGGTATTGCGGCATAATGCCCTCTTGCAATAGAATTCAAAAGAATACGTTTCAGGGTTAGAAGCTGTGCATGTGAAATATTGCGTTGTGGTATTTATCCAATTTGTTCATTAGGATTTTGCTAGAAAGGTCACATTAATTTTCCCTCCGACTCACCGACGTCGCTTCCTGTTTATTACCGTCGGGAAACCGCTAGCTCCCAAAGCAAAGTCAAACCCTGATCACTTGAGTAAAACGCACCCACTTGTAACACATTTAATCAATCATTTTCCTTGTTTTGACTACTGGCTAACTTTATATGCTTTGATTTTTTCGATCACATTTTCCCACAAAGACTGCCCTTTTTATATAAGGATTATTGGTATTCCACGAGAATTCTGCTAGAAGATTCTGGCTACAAATGATAATTTGAACTAGAACGCAATCCAAGGTAAAATAGCCGGTAAAAAGTTTTAATTGTCATCTTATTGCTCATTTTTACTTTCCGGATCAGTCTGTTATCTGTTTACAATAATTGCTACTGTGGTTTTAGAGTGCTCTATGATGTCGGGAAGTTGTATGGAATCGAATGTTCAAGTGCGCTGCCTATATTCGAAGGCTCAGAGTCTAGAACAAGTCCCCATGGGACACTTCTCTAAAGTCGAACGTTATCTGATTTACTATGTGTCTTGACAAAGGGAAAGTTTTCTTCTCTATCTTATTTCTCGAAGCTTAGGCATTAACAGGGCTATGTTAGTTCCAATTGATGCAATCCATCTCCGATCAATAAGAAAGAAAATTAATAGTCTGCATTCCGCCTACGAATGAGGAACCGCGTCTAAACTGGAAAAACACACATCGTCTTCGTTTTTAGTTGTCATAATCATCAATAAATACCACGAACAATCCAGAATGTGTCAAAATTGGAAAAGCTTTGGTTTCGGCCTTGTTTTCGGTTTTCGTTTTCGATATGCGAGAACGAAAACACTACGATAAATTAAAACTGAGGAGAAGATTTATTCTTTCGATAGAGAATGAGCTTAAACGTTATTGGCAAATTGAAAAAATGGCCATGCTTGAGTTTTTGTCTGAGCAATTTAGACAACAGTTTTCGTTAAAATACTACGCTACAACCAAAAGGCAAAGAAGTTTTCTGTGATCTGTAAGTGAGAAAGAAGTACATGGAATTCAGAATTTCACTTCTCTTGTTAAGCAAGGAGAGGAGTCAGCCTACGTTGACACTACCGCGATCCTTTTAGGAATCATTAATTAATCTTGTGATTTTCATGAGCAAACAAAACAGTTTTAATCCGGAATGTTTAGATCCAAGGAGTAGACTCATTAAGAGGGATTCGAAAGAACCCCTGAGTGATAACTTTGAACTTGTGCCGCCGTGACCGGAATGCAGAGTGTTCTCACTCCCTCTCAACTGGTTGAAAACTTGTAATTCTGATGCTTAAATGGACCGACTTGAAGGTCACCTCACAATTTGGGAAAAAACGAAGTTCTTTTGTTTGGTGGAAGCTTATTACTTGTCTTGAAATCTTAAAAAATTATCTCTAGTTCTTTATGGAGCCTACAGTTTGCGGAAAATGATACCTAGTAACATGGGACTTTAATATTTATTACTGGTTGCGTAAATATTGCGATATAAATCCAGACTGTCTCTCCTACTGGTTTCTTCCGCGGAAAAATGCATCGCAGCGTGAGATTCCCCGAGACCTTTCGTTTCACATTTAATCTTCAATTTCCCTTGACGTCAAGTGCTCTGTTTGTGGGCAAAACTACTGCATGACATCGTCTGTTAGAGCCTATCCTAATGAGACTTTCGTTGTTTTACTTCGACTACAGCAGCAGCCGATTTTACTTCTCAAATGGACACACCCGGATGAAAAATGATTAGAGGAATCCGCTCCACATGAGTGCCAGTGTTCCTCGTCTAAGTACTCGGAAAGTTTGATTTCCGTTTTAGGCTTTTGAATTCTTAAATTTCAGAGTATTCAAACTCAAAAAGGATGCTATTAACACCAGTTGCCTCATTTACTTGTTTAAATATGACGTTAAAGATTTTTTATGTAAAATTTGTTGTAACAAAATTCCTTGTTAAATCGTCCGACGAGACCGTGATAACCTTTTAACATCATGTGGAACGTCTAAAAACTGAAACGATAAGGCTTCTAAATGAAGAAGTAGCCCGTTTACAAGTTCCAAGGGACGCGTGCGATTGTTCACCTCGGCGTACACGATAGGTCCGTTCGCACGAGAGAAAAATTACCTCAGGCTGAAAATTAGCCGCGGATAGTGCATTATCCCAGCATTCTCGTGACTTTAATTAGCCGTTCTTGCTAACTAGGGGGAAGAGCGCACTTTAGTATCTTAATCTGGCTAACGGTAAAGTATTTCACTCTGGCTAACATTACATGATTTTACTTGTCAAAAGGATGAGCTCTGGCCATAAATGGATTAAGGACAAGATCTAGGTTAATCCAAAATTGATCTAGTTTACTCCATCTAGAAGACCCGATTTGGGCTCAGATTGACAAAAGATCGATAAGTTTTTGATTTGAAAGTAAACAGGCTCTTAGTCAGGAGGCTCGTGCTTCGTCAAAGTTTATTTCAATGAAATTTTATGTAAATGCATAAAGAAACACAATTTGTTAAAAGATTTTTACACGTGGTTGCTATACATGATGTGCTCCAAACTGTGAACAATGCAGTGTAATGAACGATGTTGTTTTCACAGTGAAGGATGCTGAGCCTGGGCTACACATCGTGAACTCTGTTGTGAATTATGCACTTTGTAAACAATATTGACCTTCAATGTGTGAATAACGTTGGGCTACTTGTTGTCCTGGGCATTGTGAACAATTGTGCTTCACATTGTAAACAATGTTGTGATCTGCATGCTGTGAATAATGTTGTGGCGCATCCCGTGAACAATCATGAGAACAAATGGTTGAAAAGGAATGTTTTACCATATTTGATAGCAATGTTTGACCCAAATCAAATTATTTCGGGGACATCTTTCAACATCCGACGTTATGGCCAAATGAGTAAAATATGTTTTACGATAGAAAGTCGGCTGGTGATGAATATTAAGGTCAGGGGAAAAATATGTAAAATAGCTTTGCCTTTGGCATCAAGTAAGATAAAAAACCACTCAACTCTAACGTTTCATTGCATCAGGTAATATCATCAGAGTGATGCAAATGTTACTACAGAAGAGATTAGCCAATACTACCTTGATGTTTGTCGCCTACATACAATTTATATGTTAAATGTACTTATCCAGCTAAACATTTCTGTTACTATAATAATGTTGCTTGATTTAGTGAAACGTTCGGAAATCTGGTTTACCTGTCATCCGTAACTGATACGAAAAAAAGCGTTTAGTCAAATATCAAGCTGCCAAAACGTAACTGGTTGAGAAACCAGGCGACAGCAGTGTTTTTAAACTAAATTGTGGATGTTTTGATATCAGATCAGATTCTCCTAACGAGTGTGTGATTTGGCATCTCAAGCGAATCCTCGTGTAAAGAGGAAATTTTCTTGACGGTTTTGAAATTTTTTTGTTAATTATGATCGTATTAACAAGCTAGCATCTCGGTACTGATTCTTTTTCTGTTCATTCGTAAATTATTAGTGGTTTCGAGATTTTTCATACTTAACAATTCTAACGCTCTGATGATATCCAGGTGACCTGAAAACACGAAGGTGGACTGGGACTAGTTGTCGAATAGAAATCCATTTCCAGTTTTAAATTAGTAAATATCTTGTGAACTATACCAGATTCTGTTTTTAAATATGGAATGGATATACTTTCCCTTTATGGAATACTGACACAAAGTTTCAAACAGTTTTACACAAAACACGCAACGTTACAACTGGTTAAAGATATGAACTGGATTTGTATTGTGCTGTTGGCTCCAGGCCTTTTACTTGTGGTCAGATCGCCTGGATTGCTAAATACAAACAAACATTAATGTTGAATTACATGTTTTTAAATCATACTTCATGTTATTGCTGTTTTGTCTTATTTACAACGCAATCTCTTGAGGCTGTTTTAGAAAATTTAGACCACAGTTTCTATCATTAACCTACTATTCCCGCTTGCTTCGTCAATTTTCAACGATGGTTTACGTAATATATCAAACACGAGAAGGAGTGTTTGATCTGCTATCCAAATATCGAGAAGTGAGTTGACAAACGAGGCGATAGCCGAGTTTTTTAACCAACTTCGAGGTGTTTGAAAACCAGATCAAACAGGACTTTCCTGTGTATGATATGGCTTCTCAAATCAATCCGTATTTGAGGAGAAAATCGGGCTTAAAGTTGTCGAAATTTTATGCTAATTAAGATCGCATATCCAAACTGCGTTACGATACTGATTTCCTTTGTGTTTTTCTCATGAATTATTAATGAATCTGAGAATGGGTAAGTCATTCACACGCAGGTGTGGTTTACCGTGACCGACAGGGAAACCGTGCTTGTCCTGAGTTTGTTTTTGAGCTCGTGGTATCCACATGGACGGAGCCAGCTGTTCGATAGCTAGCGTTTAAACCTCGATGCCAATCACGCGCAACACCTGATGACGTACGTAACCTTAGTGGGTGCCAAAGCTGTGTGAAATAAACAGAAAAAGGAAAAGTTTCGTGACCTTAGAAATTCGATAAAACAGGGGAGCCTGAACTGTTTAAACACACCATTGATCCATTTAAGAAGTCGATTACACAGCCAGGAAACAAGAAATTATTTGTGGCCTTAGATCAATGTATCTCGGCCACAGCGAAACTTTGGTGGGTTGTGATTTCGAAGATATGAAGGGGCAACGGGTTACTTTAGGTTGTTGCTATTTTTCTCACTATACCTGTGGCGGGCAAAGAACTAATTAATTCAAATGTTAATAAGTTACTCATTTTTGTAAATAGGAACATCTGCCTCACCAAAATGGAAAATATAAAAAAACAAAATGATCGTAAACTTAGTGCGTGATGCACCTGAGTGGTTAAAGTCTTAAAATGAAAACTAACGAAGCATGTAAAGCAGACATCTTTTTTTCATTTCAGAGATAATTTCTAGTTTCTCACGTTTCTTTGCATCTATCAACATCTTCGCCAATGATATTCTGATAATTATTAAATAATAATCTTAATCTGAATATAAGTGACCACCTGGTCCATCCCTAGCAGCAATTAACGTGATATGTGCGCGATGTGATAAAATGTATACGTAACACTGAACGAAATCCAGCATTAAAGAACTTGAAGAAAAGAACACTTTTTGCTGATTATTATCAGCTATTAACGAAATTGTTTTCAGGAAATCAACTTTTGTTGTCCCCTTCTGTTTAAATGCGGAAAAAGCTATTTAAGCTCCCCCACTGAGTAGCTTTCCCTGGCGGAATCTTTTATTAATAACCTTTTAAAGTAGAAATGAAGTCAATTTCTTTTAGAGAAACCTTTATGTTTTTTACTTAAATGGCCCTCATCCCGTATCGTGTTATATTTATTTAAGTTTTAATCTATAATTACTTTATGGCGTATAATAAGATTGGTTTTGTGACATACTTATAACAAATATTCTTAAATAATGGTGGACATTCAACTCATATATTTTGTAAATTAGCCCTTTGGCTGCAATATAATTTTTACTATTGATACATCAAATAACATCTTTCGAAGTTCGAATCGAATTTTATCTCCATTAATCAATTGAAAGGTACGTGAGACTAGTTTAGCAGCCTTCAGAAAGCGAATAATGATTACTTGTACGGAACTGAAGAACGGGCATTTGTTCTCCCCCCTTGGTATGTTTGACTGAACAGAAGTTCCACCCAAACTGTGACCTCACACTTGTTTTCCATGTTGGCTCTTCCATTTGTTGCCAAGTATTATTAATCGGGGCATGAGTTTCCACAAGGACCACAGTAGTCGTAACTTTTTGATATTAACTTTTTTCTTTTACAAAATAAGTGCTTTTCACTTCTTCAGTGTACGGAGCTTGATTCCGTTTATGTACACGTTCGTTCTACTGAAGAGTTTTTTGCACGTGATGAACCTTAAGTCCCACATTCAAACAGATGTTCTGTTTATTTAATAATTTGACGTTCGTCAAGCTCGTTTACTCAGAAATCGTTTTTCGGAGTACACGAGCTTGACGAACGTCCCTTGGTCGTCCGATATACTGTTTACCTGATTAACATTAAAAAAGCACTCGTGAGTCACGTCTAGTCCACCAGCTGTCGAACACTGACGTATAGTCTGACATACAGTCGTTATTTTGAGATGTTATAATGGCACAATTAGTTTCTCTTCTTGCATATTTCGGCTGTTCAGTACCTGTTATTTTTTATCTGGCCGCGGCGGAAGGGATCACAACTTTGTTTGATTATTTATGCATTGACTGTGAAATCCAGTTTTTCCTTCCTCAACATTGACAGTTTTTTCATGCTTAGAAACTCTCGGAAATCATGAGGTTGTTTGGTAACCCAAAGCCCAAGATTTGTTTTTTGAGACAAAGTTTCAAACAGTTTCACAAAAGACACAACGTCGCAACTGATTAAAGATATGAAACCGGATTTTTATTGCGCTGCTAGTCCCAGATTACCTGGATAGTATTTGATGTAAGAAATGGTGTTCTGTCTGTCACGTTGTGTTTTATTCTCACCAGAAAATATTTATCCACATTTCTGAAAGGTCGAACTTGTATTCTTTCATATTTCAAGAAAATGGATCGAACTACCATAAACTGAAACATGAAATCAAACTCAGCTGAACTTACAACTCCGAAGGCAAAAGGGAAAACATAATCTCCAATCATGGATCCTGTCACAGGGTGATATATTTTAAGAACCAAATGGGAACAGGAGGGAAGCTTGCCTGAGTTTCTTAGTTAAGCTGTCCGTTTATTTATTGAGTTCTTCAATATGTTCTTCGCATGTTCTTCTTTCCTCATGGAACAAATCATTTCCGCCTAAATTACTTCAAGCCTGGCTTGTTGTTCGCAGAATGATCGACACAACTGCTCACCCATCATCCATAGTGCCATCGCGCATGACCTATTCATAACATTCATTTTAATTTTCAGTTTGTTTATCCCACAACGAAAGGGAAACGGATGCAGAATCTAAAAGAAAGTATTTCTTGTTACATTTCTTTAGTCAAGGAAACGATTTAATGCCAGTAGAACATCGTTTTGTCTCCTGGTTTACTTCATAAGTCTGCGGTTCAAAAATCTTCATAAGATAGAGTATTAAGTATTAAACCGCAAGTAAACTGGTAAAATGCACTTCGGTTTCGTATTCGACAACGAAAATGCCTTTTAAAGTGGATAATTAGTTTTGAAATCGGCAAACTTCCTTGATTTTGCAATATGTTAATATGGTTTGTTTTCTAGAGCTGTGGGATCGTAATAAGTACTTTGAGTTGAAACTTAAGTGAACATTTCCCGTTATGAGGGGGATGGAGTTTCAAGCATCCACCCTAGCTGAATATAATATAATTCCTTCTGGGTTGTTCGAGGCTAGAGAACCGGAATCAAGTGTTCAAACGACGCTAACTCTGGCGTATAAGTTATTCTGTTACTTTATCTCTGCATTTCAGAATCATCCTCAGGGTAATATGAAATGATAAACTCACATTAAACCTCACATTGGTTTAATGTGAGTTTATCATTTTATCTCTGCATGTTTGGATAATTAGCTCAGTGAAATTCAAATTTCGCTGTATTAAATATTCCTGAATTTAGTTCCTTGTCTTTTGTTTAACTGTTTGACTTCAAACTTCACAGTGAACTGAGTGAAGTACCTTTTTGAATCCAAAATGTTCTCTTAAGGCCTGGACGCCTAACGCGACGCCGCAACTGTACGTTGTGACGCGTGAAAATTAGCACCGCATAAATTTAATCATATCTTTCAAACTGAACGCCCTAAATTCACAATTATCTAAAAAAATTAAAGTAGCGGTATTCGCGCGACGGGTCCAATGTGAACGACATAATTAAAGTAACATAGAGCTAATTTTCAAGCTTTATGTCATACAGTTAAGGCGTCGCGTTACGCACTTGGTTCCTAGGGTCAATGCTGTGTTTCATTCACTTACGAAATTTCCTCATCTTTCTCTTTTAGCACATTCTGACATCGAGTGTTAAAGCCAACATGAACTGAAATTGTCGATACAATTTCCGTAAATGCTGCCATGTAGGAGCTGGAGTGACAAACAGTTGAGCAGCAAATAAGGTAAGGAATCAATGTTGTCGAGGAGTTCCAATAAGGCACCTTACGTAACTTAACCCTTTTCTGACCGAGGACTTTCCTCTCGACGAGGAAATCCTGTGAAGTTAACCAGAGTCAAAGTCTCCATAGGTCGCTGAGGACCCATACGGTCAGGAAGGAGTTAAGGATATGTCATGAGGTCCGGGAGCCACGACGTTTCTGGAGGACAA
Source organism: Nanipora kamurai (assembly GCA_036872915.1). Taxonomy (NCBI): domain Eukaryota; kingdom Metazoa; phylum Cnidaria; class Anthozoa; order Scleralcyonacea; family Helioporidae; genus Nanipora; species Nanipora kamurai. Next base: position 424,818 of record JBAHVQ010000490.1, on the reverse strand, counting down.
GAAACATCCATTGCGCAAGTAGATTTGTCCTTGCATGGGTATAAAGCCAAAAGAGTTCGGGAACTGCCGAAATTTAGTGTAGAAAAACTGGCGTTTCGAGCAAGGCGCTTCGTCGTGGTGAAACGTGAAATGTTCAATACTGAATATTGCTTACCGGGAGCGTTCTATTTCAATATGATTATTTGGAGACCACGTATAGTAGGATTGACTATAACGGGCGTAATAAAAGAACACCTACCAATGACCTCAATAACCTGAGCAAACGTACGGACATCCATCAAAATCATTTTGCATTGTTATTGGATTGACCTGCTGGCTTGAATGCTTGGATATCTCCAGTTGTCTCAGACAATTAGGTTGCCAGTCCATGAAAATGATTTTGACTCATGTCTATGAAGTCACTGGGGCCATTTCAGGTTGTTGGTTTTTCGTAACGAACAATTATAGCGAGCCAGGAGACCATATGCGTATATCAGCTTCAAAGTGTGCTCATTTGAAATGTTGATCAGCTGGGGGACGATGACCACTGCACGTGGGTGGCAATAAGGCTCGTGCATGAGGTGGGAAGCTGTTGGCTTGTCGGTCCTTCAAACTTGGCTGTGAAGTATGGCTGTTAAACTGGGCTGTTTAACTTGGCTGTTACTTGTTTATAATCCTTTAAAACTTGTTTCTGAAAGTACACGATTATTAAGCAGAAAATTATTTAACCCTTTGACTTCCAACCGCGCATATAAGCACGATTTAATGTATGCAAATGGAATGCATAAACAAATTTTAATAGATTTTCAAAAGAATTTTGAATAGATTGAATAAATCATAATTTCTTTGGAAAAATCTGGAAGCGAAAGGATTAAAACAGTCGAACTTTAAAACTCATTGTCTCCGCTATTGGCATACGAAACGAGTGCATATGTAGAGGCTCAGTCATTTAATATTAAAAATATTAAACAATCTTACTGGCTGGTATTTGGATACTGAATACATTTGTATTTCCTACTATTCGTAGCTTGTATGCCTAATTTACTTCTTTTCAATTGATGAGTGATTTTCTACTAAGTTTTTTGACCTCTAAATTGACTTTTGGCGGATAACTAAAGAATGGTTTTTACGTTATATTTCGAATTATGTTTACTGTTAGCGAACTCGCTCGTCTCTGTGACACTAGAATGCATTTTAAGGGGGGTATTCTCTCTTTTATGCGCTCGTTTCGTGTTTAAATTTACCAGTAAAACTTCAATATACTACAACCGCAACCCTTCGTATTTCGGCGAAAAAATGGCATTTCAGCGAAAAGTTCGCATAGACTTTTAATTATCATATCGGCTTGTAAATTCCAATTTCCGTTGACGTCAACTGGTCCGTTTATAGACGAAACAACTGAGATTAAAGGAAACTAAAAAAATTCTTAGGAAACTACAGCTGGCGTTCATCCTACCAAACATTCAAATTATCTTGATACCAAACATTCAAATTATCTTGATACCAAACATTCAAATTATCTTTATACCAAACTTTCAAATTATCTTTATACCAAACTTTCAAATTATCTTTATACCAAACTTTCAAATTATCTTTATGAAATGTAAAAAGACGTCGGGCCTGCATATTTAACTGAAAATCGCGCCTTCTAACGCAAAAAAAGACATCGTCAATGGTGTTACAGATTCTTAGGTAGTACAGAGGCCAGAAAATGAGGCTGTCTTTCAAGGAAATTTTAGACTAAAACCAGAATATAATAAAGTCTTGTTGATTAGGAGAATTGGATGACTCAAATGGTGGCAGCGAGGCTTTAATATGCGAGTTGAGGTTATTTTTGAATATATTAATCATCGCCCTCTACGAGTGTTCGCGGAAGTTTGAACCTCGACGCCAATCACGCAGGAGTGCCAGGTTATAATTATATAATTTGAAAGTAGGAAGTCTTGTGATCACAGCAATTCGTCGAAACAGTGATATTTGAACCGTGTCAGAGAATACGTCAACGAACTAATTTGGAATTCGATCATTCAACATGTACAAAGAAACCCGACATTCCGACTGCAAGCATTTGTTCCTTAGGCGCAGCGAAATTTGGTTGATTATTGAGGAGGTACATGAAGGCGCCCGATACTTTTTGGATGATGATAATATTTTCTTTACTATACGCACTTGATGTAGAACTAATTTTAAATTTTACAACGTCATCGTCTGTCTAGGTGTTGTAAAATATTACAATAAAAGCGATCGTTAAGTTATGTTATTGCATGGCTAAACGATATTCGCGACAGGGGGAAAGATAGGAAAAAAATACAAAAATTTTGGTTACCTAATTACTGTATTTACTATTATTATTATCACCGTTATTAGTAGTAGTTATATTATTATTTTTACTATTATTTTATTTGTCTGATATAATTAAGAAACTGATTTTATGGTCTGCTTCTGTTCAAATCGAGAGAAAATTAATGTAAATTTCATGCATAAGGAGAGCACTGACAAACAACCTTGATTAGTCCGTGTTCTTGCTATCATTTGAAGATCTCAAAATAAAAATAAATAATCGTCCACCCACACCAACTTTTTATAAACATGACTAATAAAATTACTTTTACCAAATTTAAACGTCCCACTCTTGCAAAGTTTGCATTAATTCTAGTCCATGATAATTAATTCAAATATTACTGAGGCTAGTTTATCTGCCTTCAAAAGGAAATAAGTGATTATGTTAACCAGACTGGAAAAAATTTTATTTGTTTTCCCCCCCTGAGGTGTAACACTGAACGGAAACCTCGCCTAAAATCGAAATTTCTACTCGTATTACAATTTTCGATTTCTCATTTTTTGGCGAGTGTTTAGGTTAATCTTCAGTAGGTATCGCTTTTCAGATCCTTGAGCGCGTAGTTTAAGAATAGAGTTTATGTTTCGATATCTTAACAGTCTTTCGTCGTAGAAAAATGCTCATCGTGTCTACTATGTCGACAGAACTATTGTCTCTAAGCATTATTTAGAAATGTTTCAGTGTGTAGTCACACCTGACTCTATTTGGGCTCGTGATCAACGACAAGTCGCGCAGCTCATTCACACAGATTCTTTGTTTGCGTGGATATGGACTGAAAATCAACTTCTAATCACGTCTGGATAAAAAAAAACGAATTAGAGTACTTTTATTTAAACCTAACGATGCTACAACAAACGTGTCATCTTGCGTATTTTTACGCAGAAACGTATTTCCCCACATGTGATCGCTGACAGGTCACAATTTCACCCCGTGGTAAGAGACATATCCGGTCACGCATCAACTGATTCGCGGATGACATATAAGGCACGTCAAATCGTTGACGGCATTCAAGCTGACGGTTCTTACAAAGTTAACATCGCGGAGTTTACTTAACACTTAAGGTTTCAAAAACATCAGAAAAGACCAAAACCATTCGGTAATTAGCTTCGAAGAGAGTAAAATACCATGAGGGATCTTCGAAAGAGATTGTCATCGAGCATCGAACACCTCCACGATCTGATCTTTGACAGATTCGACGAGAACTCTGTGCCATTCGGCGCGTCTTACACTGGGACGATTTACCGAGAGGGTTATCTTTTTAAGCAAAGTCGGCGAATGTGGAAGTTTTGGAAGACGAGGTATTTTGTCTTACGCAACGACGGTCTGTTTTACTTCCATAGTAAGCTAGATAAGGACGGCGAACCTCGCGGTTATATTCCTCTGAAAAGACTTTCCGTTCATTTGGACGTCATCAAGGATAAAGGACGCCCAAAATATTGCTTACGTCTGGGAAGTGGGCATAGCTTTAAAACATTCTATTGTCTGTGTTGCTTCTCGAATGAAGAACGAAACCTTTGGGTTACCTCTCTCTTAACCGCCATCTCACAAGACGTGGTGTCGAATTGCGGCTACTCAATGAAGTACCGTCATTTAAGGGCATCGTCGTCTAGCTCTTCAACCGAGTCCATTATTTCGGAACCGAATTTTTCGCCTAACGCAACTTTAAAGCCTACGACAGTTTCCACTGCTCGCCCGATGTCATGTGAACTAGGAACTTTGTTTATAGATGGAGAAAGATCGCTTTCGACCTATCGACCGTCTGACCACCGTAGACCAAGCTCACTGAGTGATCTTACCGAACTGAAAGTTCATCAGGCCACAAAACCATCTCATAAAAAAGCTCGAAGATTGGCGTCGAACCCTTTTCGAAGGTTAAAAGCTTTATCTTCCCTGGACGGCAGAGAGTGGAAGGGTAGTTACATCGATTTATCGACGTGATGATACCACGTTGTTATGGTAGCATTCCTGCGTTGCTACGAGCGCAGAAATTGAACATTCCGTTGCTACGAAATAACTTTCTCCATTGTGTGAGAGAACAATAAGAACCAGGTTCTCATAGAGCCTCTTTAAATTATTAAAACAACACTTCACATTTATCCTTTCGTGTTACTTTACACGTTGAAAGAACAGAACCTAGGTTCATGAATTGTCGTTTGAAAAACTCGAGGCCAGTGTACATATTAAAGGAGAGTTTAATATATCATGTTGAAGTGCAAGTAGGTAACATTAAACCAGATGATAAGCATTTAAATTATTAAACTTGTTCACATTGAGTTATCCAATGCCATATGGTTTTTATTTCATTGAGCGAACTTCTCCCTAGTTTTTTTATTTTTGACCTCGCTCGAAACGTCAGTTTCTCCTTTCTTAAGTTCTGGCAGTTTCCCAACCCTTATAATTATCTACAAGCCATTCCATACTGCCGACGTAGCACTCTACTTTTATATATTCATTTACACTGCCAACTTAGTCAGGTTATCACCACTATTGACGTGGGGGATTAACACACCACAGAGACGACCTTGCTACGAAGATTTACAAATTATGGCTTACAAACGCCTCAAACGGAAAAGTGAGAGTCAAAACTAGCCCGGTGGCATCTACACAACAACTAACCGAGGTTTGACCAATGATGGACCACGGCCAACTCCGGGCAAATTCGACGGTTAGTTTGTGTAAATTGGCCTATAGATACCAGTATTGGTTTTATACTTGTATAAGATTACCCGAGGTAAATAAAGATGTTTCATGCATTGATTGATTCACATTTCAAAACAATAGTTTAGTCTACTTATACCATGCACTGGTAAATAATTCTTTGACTTTGTTCTGATAAAAGTGGTCGTATTGGATTTTTGAATAATTGAATCACGTTGTCAGGAAATCGTTGCCTCTTGGGACAAATTACGTCCCCCATTCGTTCTGTTTTGATGAAAATTCTGTTCTACGGAGGACGTTGTCATTTAGCCATTGACATTCCCGGTTTATTTGCTTATGGTCCCGAACAACGTCAGTGAAACCCATTGGTTCCTACGGCGTCAACATGACGTTGACGGCGAAAAGCTTGTTGACCGTCGGAATCGCATGGCCGCCGTCAGTTTTCAACAGAATTTTTAAAAGTCTCAAAAATTGTTTCACCGTAAACTGCGGTCAAAAATTCCGTCATACTTCGCGGTAATCATAAATCTACAACATTCATGCATGAACATCGTCGTTAGTTGATAGGGAACGCACGAGGCTCGTCCTCCCTATTTGTAGAGGTGGACAACATATTAACAACATGTTTACACACGGTCCAGGCAAATTCGAGATCGTGCCAAAAACTCTGCGGTTCCGAGTGTTTACACACGGTACTAAATCCAAGATTGGCACAGGTCACTTTTGTTTACTGGTTGGTTACTGGGTATACGGAACCGTGGACGAATTCGGAACGGTAGCGAAATCTGCAGAAGCGCGGTGTAAACGTAGCCCAAATCTCCGCTTCTTCGTTCTTTCACTTTGAAGCATGACTCACAGAATGCTAAACAAAACAAAAAACAACTCAGCTTGATGCATGCTGCTGCGCTGTTGTGGTTGTGCAGTTGTCATTCAAACTTTGTTTACACAGGGCGGCTTTTTAAACTAAGAGACTAACAGCCGATGTAACCATGCATCCTACGAATAAATGAAATTTAAACGAAATTTAAATCTAATATAACTAAAATCAATTTAGATTGTCGTATGGATATAATACAGAATTTTATCAACCTCCGAAATTTACGAAACCCGGTGAAAAATCTAACCAAAGAGTTGAATAGGACACGTGGGGGGTAACTAAACGGGGATGAACCATCTTCAGAGAATTTGAACCGCCCTGAAAATGTTAAAAATACATTAAAAATGGTAGCATACTCGTTTTCAGTAAGTAAAGAGTAGCCCTGAGTTATTTACTGTCCTACCTAAAAAGTCAAGCGGATATTGTCGCTGATGTTTTGGCAGCTTAACATATAACTATCGAAATACTTATTGGACTCATACGCGGCCTACCGTTGAAACAAGCTTTATGTCCAATTCCGCTTCTGTGGTACGTCGAATATATTAATGAAAATTTAAGGTCAGATTTCGAAACATGAACAGGCCTGAAACATTAAGAATCCTTCTTAAAACTTGTACCGAGTTACTGGTATAGAAAAAGTACCAGTAGGTTTCTTGATGATGACGCGGTTAATGTACTTATGATAAGTAAGTTGGCTTTGTTTTGTTGTCCTTATTCTTTCCAATTATTTCAATTATTTCAGTTATTTCAGGTGAAGTTTCTTCCCGGTCCTGTGGACTCACGACTACTTTTATGCGTGTGTTCTTCAAGAACTGCATCGGTTGTCTGTTCTTGATGAACGATGTGAGCTGTTTCGATCAGTTTTATGAAATTTTAATCCTTGAAATTTCTATCTGGGGTTAATCAAACATGGGCCGTCCTGCTTCATACTTAAATTTTTTTATCGAATTAAGGACTTAAGTTAGATGTCCAGTACTGCATAAGTTACATAACTCATGGGATTAACTTATTTTCACTCTGGTTTAAATCGCGCTTCCCGTCTCGTTTTCAAAAAAAAAGTCTGATCCATACCAAGTCATTGACATAAACAGCCTGACATCCAGTCTCGCGTCTAGAACAATTGGCAATGTGGACGCTAATGATCCCACCGCTCTCGTCACAGTGGCGACATTTTTCAAACTATTCGCCAATATCCATGGCAAAATAAAGCCCATTCATATGTCAAAACTGTATTTGAGACATCTAGGAGACTGCTGGGCTATACGTTGGTAGCAAACAAAAGATTATGGAATGGACACCAATTTGAAAGCTGAGAAGTGTGGTGGCCAAAAGAGGATTGGCTGTTATCCAATCGGCTGCTACGCAACATCGTTCAACATCAGTTAAACATTCGCTCCAAATCTTTTATCAAAACTTTTTGCACGAAAAGGCAAAAACTCGCATCAAGATAACCTGAATGAGCATCACGGCTCGGAGTACCCTTGAATTGTGAATAAGCAAACAAGAAACAATACGAATACTTTCCTTCGAGAGTACAAAGAGATATGCGAAATATCAAGCGTTAATCGGAAGCGGTTTAACCCGTTTTGTATACATTAAATTTTGAATAATTTGGAAAGCTGAAGAGCAAGAACTGGTTTTAGTTTTATGGGAGTATTTTTTTTTTGAGGAGAAAAATAATTCGAGTGTCAATCTTAAATGTTCTAAGCGAAGGGCTGTATAAACAAGGTAGTTCTAAGACACCCTGTTCTTGACACTCGTTTCTCAAGAAATTAACTCATAAGGATAGAGGCTAGGGAGCAATCTTCCTGCACTGTTGAAAGTGGGGAAGGCAAACATCTTTTACCCCCACATTTTGGTAAGTCTAAGACGTAAAATCTACTCTTTGAAGTTATTTGCAGAAAATATATAAATATATAGGCTAAATTATTTTAAATTTTGAACACGAACTTGGTTCATTGTTATCATATCGTGACTTCCGCTCAGGCAGTACATCGGATGAACCTGCACCCTAGCTCACCACCTGAGTCGTGGTAGGTCAATGGTTAGAGGGTCTCACCGAACGTCCACCAGTCGTCAAAATATTTTTAATAAAAAGCAAGAGGGTGTAACACCCTGTTACACCATGAAGATGACTTAATGTGAAAAACGTTCGGTTTCTAACCTTTTATTAAAAATTTTTTAGCCTGTATATAAATACGAACATGATAAAATTTGCTGAAAATTTTAAGTACTTCTTATACGTCCGTGCACTTAACTATCGTCATTCTCATGAGCAAACCAATATTTTCCTATAATTCCGTCAATGTAATGTTAAAATATTTTTGGCCACGTAAATCTATTAAGTCTAGTAAGTAACTTTATTTTAAATGGTCGAGATTTCGCAGAGATCAAGCCTATAACATATAACTCGTCTTACTAGAAAACTATAACGAGAGATATACCCCTGTAGCGAAGCCCTTGGATGTTGATACAAATGTTTTGAATTAATCTGTAAGTTTATTACGTCGACTGTTAAAAAATGAAAAGGACAATTAATGTCGAGACAACCACAGGTAACCTTCGCGTCTAAAGATGAATTGACCACTCCAGAGATTTCAGGGAGACTGGGTCCTTGCTTGACGCGGTAAAGATTTGTATGGCCAATTCTTCAAAATGGCGTCCATTTCAATTTGGCGTCGTATTTTGAGTAAAGCTGATTGTTTCCTGTATTTAAAATGCTTGAGAATGCTCACTGTTTCGTATCGTATTGTTGTAAGATAGGATACCGTTTTACACGCCAAACAAACCTCTCAATAAGTTCCGGTTTTCCTCCACTGGTTTTTGTTCGTCTTTATAACAGTCATCTTCTGAACTGTGGAACAGTGACTGTATTCTTCCAGACTGACCTGTGGATGCCTTATTCCCAGTATATCATCTTCTAGGAAAACGTTTCTCGAGCTTGAGTAGTGTTTTCGCCCTGAAGTTACCATCTTAAATTTCCCGCGCCCACCTAAATAATTTTAGAAAGCCTTGTGAAATAGCATTCGTACTCAGGCCACCCGAAGTTTGTGGAGTGGTCAACAGAAGATATTTATATGTTCTTCAAAATGAGGAACAGATTTCACAGAACAAAATTTCCTTCAGCAGGGCCGTGTTAGCTTATGCAAAAATGGTACTGCAATTGGCGACGAATTATCGGATCTTAAGAGCTCACAATTTGGGCAAAGAAATTTTCGAACTTTCAGGCAGTCTCCCCATTGGTAGATCTACTTATATATTAGGTCACATGTTGTGGAACAACATTTTCCTAAAGCCAAATTTCCACTAACGGAATTTTTCGCACGCGTTACAAAATTCTTGTTTTTCATTGGCTCTCGGAAACTTTCGTTCTCGACAGCCAATGACATGATGATGTCTTGATGAATAGTTAATTAGAATGGTCAGAAGGTACAAGCTAAAATACAGTATAAGCTTAGAAGTTGAATAATTGTCTTATGCTGGCTGACATGCTGAAGAAATAAATACACCCTTTTCCTCATCATACTTTATTTTTTCAAAACATGCCAGCCAACTTATTGTAGCTATTCATCTTCACATCTGTTTACGTATTGGAACGTTTCTAACTTGTTTATTTTGTTAGATCCCCGAGAGTGGGACTCTACTGTGGGGTGGTGGCTGTAAGAAGGATTTGTGGAAAGGTAAACCTATAATAGTGCTAGAACGAGCTATGCTTATTTGAGTATTAATTTGTATATCGACACGTTTTTGAAGTGCTGAAGTTGTTACAGTTGCGAAAAATTAAATCTATTTTTTTTACTAAAATAATGACCAGACATTGAGTATAGCTGTACGTTTTAAAAGCGAAATAAGCCGGTATTGGAAAGCAGCAAAGATCCCAGGCGGTTACAAAATATCAGACAATAGCCTCCAACAACCAGAAATTCAGCGAGTGCCCTCCACATCACCACACGTTTTGAAATATTAGAATGACAGTAATTCGGTATTGATATTTGGACACGGTGCTTAAGATTACTTTGTCGGTTGATTGTGAAGTTTCATTTTTATTCATTTTTGCTTACCAAACATAAAAGATGTTGTTATTCAGGCAAGATATTTATCTGAATGACAAAGTGGATTTGTGCGTCAAAGACTTGACCATGGGTAATCCTATTATGTCTATAATCTTTCGAGATCCTAGGTATATATTTCATAATCGTTATCTGCTCAAGCATGAAGAAAATAACTTAGCAAATCCCGATGTCGGGAGTGTCGGAGATGCTGAGAACTCCAGCTCTCCCTTACTTTATAGGAGATTTCATTTCAAACTTCCACCAGATAAGTTATCCAGGCTTTGAACAACCGACCTCTGGAGTTCATTTTATGATTTCTATCGCCAGAGTTGCACGTAGCGATCGAAACATGGAAGTGTACATTTGATCTTCAGAATTGAGGTTTAAGTGTTTTTCCAAAGCAGTGTAGCTATCCCGATGATCACTGATAAACATCTTTTCTGGCCATTTGAAAAGAAAATTATCAGACGATGGACACAGTCGATTTTTACGTTAATTTTGACTTGTTCACGGTCTTGGTCTTATTTGTATAGTTCCCAGAACAGATAGAATCGGGAATTTTAGATCCTGAATCGGCGTCGTTTTAGGACAAGTGTGAACATACGTATGTGACGTCAGAACAACATGATAAACCCAACACTACAAATGATAAGACTGACAAAACCACGGATTACATTTCATTGCTATCGCCAACGGTTAATAACCAATTGAAGCAAACGGAAAAAAACTATAATATCAAAAGAAAATGACAGTACGTTATGGACTACCTCCAAAAAAGACATTCAGTAAGACCTACGACTTGTTTTTCAATCACTTCACAGAAACACATCCACATCCACATATCTAAATTTATCTTCCTTTCCTATAACTACAAATAAAACATCAACTCTCGACCCTTAAAATCGCTCCTGATGAAGACCAGAAGGTCGAAACTCGTCGAGGGTTACTCCCGTGAAATGGTGCAGTGAACTACAAAACTTTGTTACCCTTCAGTTCCTCTTCTCTTGTGCAACATAAATAGCACTCACAACTCCTACTAGATACCTTAATGACAGTATCCACACCCACTGTACACCTTTTGTTCACGTTACATTATCTTCATTACAACGCCGGTGGAGGTCCCACTACCTATTTTATTTTATAAAGAAGTTTTATTCATCCTATTCCTTCATCAAGGATCAGCAGTTTGTGAACAAGTGTGAACATGAAATCTGCCTATCCGGAAGACTGAGGACTTTTAATGACTTTTCCCCTCATGGCCAGTTTAGACTTACGTTTTTCCGCTCCAAAAAGCGTAAAAGTACTTGAAAAAAAACGCATCTAGACACGTTTGAACATTGCTGTCTTATCGGTTCGTTAGAATTGAAAACAACATCACCCCCTATGGTCTGCGGTTATGACGACCAGCGTTTTACTTCGAAAAAGTGTGAGTAAAATTTGTGAAACTGTCGCATTTGAAATTCTAGGCTTTTATAGAAAGATCGCGCTCATTTCGTGGTATGAATACTTGCCTGACTGAGAGTGTGTTCCCTCCTACCCCCCGCCTTCCCACTGACTTAGATCCCAGCATGGAGGCTGCGCGTACGTCACCAGTTCCATTTTCCTACGCAAGGTGGTTTTATTTAAAGTGGCTGGATACACTTTTCTTTAAAAGTTAAAGGATGCAATTTCAAGCCTAAAAAAGCGGGTGAATAAATATTTTTAAAGAGAAGGAAAACAAATTTTACCGAACTATAGTACCAAACAAATGCTATAAAACAAGTCAGCCACATGTTGTTATAGCAACAATTTCTTTATACCCTGTCCACCCCAGGGGGGCAACCGCAACAGTTTACCAAGGGGGTACCAGTTCTAGAGGAGTTCCCAAACGAGGGTGCTGGGGACACAGTGGCAGTCAACGTGTCTCTCATCTCCTTGACTAGGGTCTGATTCCTGGCTTCGTGCAGTTTATTCAGATTAAAGTTAGCTTGGTCACATGTGGGAAGACCGTTATCCAGTTTTACTCTACTTTCTTTTATAATATAGAATCAGAGCCCCAATAACGGAAAACAAGCTTTATTTCGCTGATTAAAAATTACTTTCTGCTTAGGTAAACCAAAAATTTTGCAACACGTTTTCCCGCTCTTTTTCCCATGTCCCAATCGCGAAATGGAGCACGCACGGCAGCCAATCAGAGTCGTGTCATACTATTTTTTTTCTCAGTAACTTAGCTTGACGTGCACTGATCATCAGCAATAATACCAAGATCTTCCATGCAAATTTTGTGTGTGTAATTCATGTCGATCAGTGGCATTATCACACTTGTCGTAGTTTAGTTTTCTATCTTTCGCTCAATCTCATGTTTCATTCTAGCCAAAAAGTTTTTACTAACATTTTTAACTTGTAAAGCTATGGTTAATTATTCAGAATGACTGGCTGAGCAGCCTGATCGGAACATAACTTTCTTTTTAAATCACAATACCCGCATTAAGAATCCCGCAAAACGCCAGATTTTACGGCACTTTCCGGCGTGAATGCGCGTAGCTATCGCAAGATTTTTGATTGGATTCATACAACTAATCAAAAATCCCGCGAGAACCATACGCATTCGCGCAAGGAGGTGCCAGCTCGGTAAAATCATGCCGTTTGCGTGTATACTGTCCTTCCCAACAACAAAGTAACTTTCAGAATATATCTGTAGCCGTCGACCGTTATTCCGAGGACTGAGTTCTAGTACATAAGGAACAATATGGCGTCCTAACCAGGTAAAGTTTTCATTTTCAGACCATATATAAAAGCGTCTTGCAATCAATTTTAGTCGTAAATAGTCACATTTATAAGAGAAATAGAATGAAAATCAAATTCTTTCTGGCATAAACTCAGTTATCACTTCCACCTCATGTTGGAGATAGGAAAGTAGCTAACCAAAAATGTCTTAACAGAAGTAAAATTTGAATTAGTTCTCTTTGAACAGAACAAAGTTGACTAGAAATTCTCAAAACTTATCGATTCTTATCCATGAGAATTTTAAGGTTTCAGCTCTATTTAACAGTAATTAGGTGATTCTAAAATTACGTAACAGTAACAATTTCTTGTTGACTTAAAAGGGGGTTATCAATCTTTGAGACAAAACTGTTTGGGAGATCTTTGCTGGGTAGGGTAACTGTTCAAGTTTCCGTTCGTGCCATCCTGATTAGGTAACTGAAATACACAGGTTGCTGGAACATTGTGCATTACATTTATTGCAAAGGTCTGGTATTAGGTTTCAAATGGAAATCTGTGTCCAAATTTGAATTAGTTAATATCTCTAGAACTATACCAGATTCTGCCCGTAAATTTGTAATGGAAATACCTTTCCCTTTACTGAATACTGACAGAAAGTTTCAAAGAGTTCTGCAAAAGACTCTGAATGTTGCAACCAATTAAAGATATGAAACATGGATTTGTACGGTGCTGCTAGTCCCAGGCCTTTTGCTTTGTGGATAGATCACCTACATTTTTTGGCCTACCCATATCATTGTGCCCAATTGGTCTTATTACAACCAGTGATTATAGGTCAAAGTAATAGAGCTTATGCCGATATGGCTGCCAGTCGGTTATTCTTTTGTATGCCTATGAATTAGTCACAATGGTCCCATTATCATGTGGGTAATTTAAAGGAGTTTTTACATGAGAACAAGGCTATAGGGTCCAGTTGCAAGGTCTCAGCAGCCAGGAGGGTGGATAGCTGCAGCCCCCAATAATTTATGAAATAAATTACAATTAACATTTCACTTACAATTAATTTACAATAATTACTTAAACATTAAAAACACTTCACTAACATCTTGGAGAAGGTAATTACACAGGTATCTGGCGGGACAGGAATGCAGAAGGTAATTTGATAAGTTTCTGGTTGAATGAAAATGCTGGAAAGAGCATTTCAGAGACCTTAGATTTTCAAACTTTTCAGGGGGAGCATAACCCTCCCCTAAATGTTCTTGACAGCCCCTCCAATCCAAAAGAGCTTCCTGTAGCACTGAGTTTATATGCATAGAAAAGAATAATTTAACCAATGACCATATTGGAATAAGGTACTCTTTTTAATGTTTGTGGGATGTACAGTGACATCCAATTGAAACAGAGAGGATCAGGTGTCTGAGGAAAAATGGAGATACCCAAACAAAAAGCGAACCAACCAGGCCTGAGTGATCCATCTTTCAAAAAAGGGAAAAGTAAAGAAGAAGCTGAAGGAGGAGGAAATGAGAGTCAGGGAAAATCAAAAGCTGAACTTAAAGCTGAGAGAAGAGCAAAGCAGGTAAGTTGCTGAAGTTACAGTGAGAAAATAAAGTCAGAACTATCAGAAACACTGTGATTAAGATTGATCTAACATCCATAAATCTTATGCTCATAGAAGATGGCACCATTTGCCAACTATAAATTTTGCCACAAATGATTGGAATAATTTAGACTTATCATTACTGCAGGTTTTGTAGAACTTGAAAATAGATTTTGTATCTATTTTGTGTCTTATCTGCTGTGCATCATACATTGGCAGTGCCACATTTTGACTCATGTAACCCTGCCTTATCTCTAATTTGAGGAAGCCCAAAGGGCTGCCAAGAGCAAACACCAAAGTGGCCATATTCTGGGAACTGAACAGAAAGGAGGTAAAGATGGGGTAAAGGACCAAGGAAGTAATGAACCAACCAAATCAAAGGCTGAACTGCGTGCAGAGAGAAGAGCCAAGCAGGTATCAAATGTTTCATTTTTAATCTTTTCTTCCACCGGGCTATGAACATTTTTTTCCTTGACAATATATGTACATGACCTCATAACATTTGTGATGTCAAGTGCATGACGTCATGACATTTTGTGATGTCAAGTGCATGACGTCATGACATTTTGTGATGTCAAGTGCATGGCGTCATGACATCTTGTGATGTCAAGTAGATGACGTCATGACATTTTGTTACGAGGTAACCTTTTACTGAGGTTACCAGAACCTCAGTCTTTTCGGGGTTTCAGTAGAGTCCCAGATGGTAGTCATAAAGGTCGATTTTTTCTGCGGTTTCTCTCATCCTGAAGCACGCGATCGGGTGAATAACTCGTGAAATTACTGGACCATATTAGCCTTGCATAAGTGGTTTATTACAATGGTAAGTCACTCCATTCAATCTCATGTGTCAGGCGAACAAAAATCGCAAGACAAATTGCCCATGTAAACAGCCCGAACGGATGAATCCCGAACGGTAGCCAATAGTACCCGACGTGCCGTTGGTCTCGTGAGCTAAAAGGTTCGGGCATCGAAAGGTTGTTCGTTCGATGCTTTGTGGAGCTCTTACATGTCATTGACTTGAGAGAAATTAACATTTCATTTCCCTGCAACCAAGAGAACATTTGGAAAACGTTTGCTTCAAAAACGGTGGTACATGTACAAGTAGAAAAACAATAGTGTCATCTTGATAACTCAAGATATGAGCTAAAATCAAGAGAGTTACAATGAAATTGTGACATTTCGTCTTTATTTCAAAGAAATCATCAGACAGACTTATACTTAATGTTCAATTACATATGTACAAAAGAGTCCCAAAGACTAAACGTATTCTTTTGTCTTCGTTTTTCTTCTTTAGGATGCCCAAAGACTAGCAAAAAGCCAAAAACAAGAACCTGGCAAAGGAAAGGGAAGTACTGAAGGTAGAGTACAAAGTGGTGGAATGGACCATGCTCAATTAAAGTCTGGTTCCGAATGATCAGCCAAGATTTGACCTTTTGATGACCAATGAGACTTACAGGCCGTTTAGCTACATTGAATTAATGATGACGAAAGATTACAAATGTACAAGGTTACAGAGTTACAAAAGGTTGCAAATTTATTAAACCTGTTACCCGCGGATGACCTGGCGATATGCCATAACCTTTCAACATTCTGCACGGTTTTACATACTGCCTACGCAGCATCCTACATTTTTACGTCGTTCGCTACTTAGGTATAAATGGTTAGTAAAGGTTGCAAACGTGTATCACCGTCAAGGCAAGTGACAAGTTGTTTCATGAACCTGGGCGAACTGAACTTGCATTCATTTCTTCTTCGTTTACTTGTTTATTTCCTTGGTTTTGGGGCGAGGAGTTTGTGTGTTCTTGTTTTGTTTTAACTCGTCACTTTGCCTCATGGATAAATCAAGGCTTCCTACTCTTTTTTCCTTTCTGTTGTAGCCGGTAGAGGAGAAATCCGGGTTTCGACAATTGTACAAGCAGACGACGAGAAACTTCAAAAAAAGATCGCTAAAAAACTTGCTAAAGAAAATGTGCCACAAAGGACGTCTGTGCAGAAAAAAGTTGGTCTGTTCTCTCATCTTCATCAATACGAACGGCAGCAGTCGTTGACCAGGGAAATAAAGTAAGTGTTCATTGTCATTGAGAATGGAGATTTTTCTAGGATCTGGGAGTTGCATTTTAACTCTTTCCCGGCGGTTTCAGACTTTTATTATTTTACTCGGGCTTACGCCAGACAATTATGCTCCTCAAAGGGAGAGGTATTATTATTATTTTAGTTTTGGTTATTTCAGTTGAATTGATCAAAGAACCCTGGAACAATGGATCATTCCAGCGGTCCTGACTCAAAATTAGAATTCTCCTGTTTCCCTAATCACATTACTGCAACCGTTTCCTGTAGAATATGAAAACTTCAAAGTAAACTATTTTGACATATGGTTATATATTCTGGATGGAGTTTGAATACCTCGTATTTTCCATGTTCTGAATTATCATCGGTAATCCACGTCCTTGCTATTGTTCTGACATGCTAATTCTTTCAATTTATTAGGTTTACATCGGGTAGCATCCACCATTCAATTGTTAAACTGGGACTACGGTACGCCGAGGGAATTATTTGTGGTTCCAATTCTCGATGCGTCTCGCTGCTGTGTGCTTTGAAACAAGTAAAGGAATTTTACTTCACTTTTAGTTTGGTCTGATCATTCGCTTTTATCTTATTGTGATATTGATCCAGGATATTATGTAGTTAAAGAAGACCAGAAACACCCTGAAATGAAAGCTGTTTTCTATGAACTCCATCATTAGAATTATGGGAACTCGGCCAAGTCCAAGTGCTTTGTCATTCAAATCTAATTGATAAATGACTTCTAATTACAGGTGATAGCTGATTACACAACTCCGCCGCAAAAAGAGCTGTGCAGGGATCTTGAATCAAAACTCAAACCAAATATAACGTAAGATGGTAAATGGTAGTAGTCACCATGGTTTTATCCCCTTTTATCCCCTTTCTTTATCCCCTTTCACCATATTTAAGAGGGAATGGGTTTATAAAAAAAAGAAGAAGTTTATAACTTAACCTCATCAGTTGAGTACTTCTAATTCCCAGTAAATGGGGTATTAAGATTTGTCTTTGGCAAAATTTCTCGAAAACTCGAAGGAAGGTCTTGCCACAAGATGGGAGATGACGAGACAGACGTTTTTACATATGTTAAAATATTTCTTTACAACACCTTTAAATCAATTAAACTGTATTCTTCAGCGCTGTGGTTAATCAGAAGTTCACAACTGGACTACTAAAATTGACTTTATGCCAAATGTCATTTAGTTTGTATCATTAACAGTTGGAGGCGGTAAGACAAAAGACAACTATATGACTCGATGAAACAATAGTTTTTATTCAGCATACATAATATAGTATGTCGATCGTAACTAAGTGTTAGATACATGTATATGAGTTAGAAATCTTTGAATTGTACTTAACTCATTCGCTTTCCTTTTTTCTGACTGGTGACGTAGTCTTCCGACACTCTTGGTATCATCTTCCCTTTATTTAGTTTTTTGACACAGTGTCGTCCTCTGTCAGTTAGCATGGGCAATGCCATCAAATACCTTAAACTACAGATAACACAAACCCCTCCAAACACCCCAGAGAAAGAGGTTAGTTTATTTAAAGTAGTCAAATGCAATAGTTTGTACAGCTAAGGTCTTGTGAAATTACTTTTTAATGATATATTTTTAACGGCAAACGTACTTGTAGACAGTAGCATGACAGACGAACTGACGGATGGTTGAGTGAATGGATGCATTGATGGATTAATGAATGAGTGAAATGAATGACTGAATGAGCGCACGAACAAACGAGTGAATGGATGGGTGATTGAATGGATGGATGGATGGACGAACAAATGAATGAACGAGTTAGTGTGTGAACATATGAATTTGTAATGTATTTATAAATAAACGAACAAATGCTAATTCTTTATGGAAATTTTTCTCCTTTTTCATTTGATTTCTGTTAGGCAAAAGCTAATTTAATCGAAAGTGTGGATAATTTCATCAAGGAGAAGATCTTACTTGCTGGAGAGGCCATCTCAAAGACTTACGCTATTCAGAAAGTTCAGGACAATGACGTCATACTGACGTACGCATGGTAAGAAAATAGCAATGACGTCTCATTTACCTTGTATATGTTAATATGATAAATTTGTTCTATCCTAAGTGTTTTGTATTTTATTTTCCAAATTTCTTCGGTTCCGTTGCTTTATTTTCTTCCCATGCTGCCGAACTATGGTGACGTATCTAAGCACTTTGTTGTATTTCAGTTCCTCATTGATAATTAAGGTTTTGAAAGATGCTTTTAATGCTGGAAAGAAGTTTCGAGTC
The DNA here is from genome assembly GCA_036872915.1 of Nanipora kamurai. Lineage (NCBI taxonomy): Eukaryota > Metazoa > Cnidaria > Anthozoa > Scleralcyonacea > Helioporidae > Nanipora > Nanipora kamurai. The sequence continues at coordinate 406,295 of JBAHVQ010000490.1, read as the reverse complement.
ATTGTGGTGGACTCACGACCTAAAAACGAAGGTAAAGCAATATGGAAACCTTCCAAAATGAATAAAATCAGTTTTAGGTCGTGACTTGAACCCAATTTTTGTAGTTTTAAGTTAGGATTTAAGTTTCCGCGGCTTTTTTTTGGCATTTGATGCATTATCATCGTTATCAACATCATCGTCACCAAAATTCTTGTTCAGTCCGCCTACTCGTCGATACGATTTTGTATTTGTTTAGAAATATATATTATGGACAGTCATGTAAAACACATATACTCTTTGATAACAATAATTTATAGTACTGTTAATCGAGATGTAAATGATATAAAAAACTTGAAAATATCCAGTCAAAAGTAGTTTATTAATCAAATTTTAGTTTTTCCCGAGTGGCTTGGCAAGAGAGGAAGGACGTCATTTATCCGTATTTTATTTCAATAAATTGTATTGTTAAACGTTACAAGTTGTGATCAATGTTTTTCAGATTTCTTTCTTTTCCATTACTTTCTTGTTTTAACGTTCTCTTTCGTTGTGGTAGTCGTTTGATAAAACTGGATTGTACTTTTTTTCAGGAATTCAGTGTCTAAAACAACTCTACAAACACGGCATCAAGTGTTCTTATGCGCAGATCACATCACTGGCCTACCTTATAAAGGAGGTGAGATCTTTTTTGTTTCACAACTTACAATTACTGGAGTTCTGCTTTAATACTACTAAATATTTTAAGTAATGTTTACAAAATGAGTGGCCGTTCTGTATCGGGATATACATCGGGATGAAACTACTTATAAAACGTCCATTGTTACTGCATTATAGATTAACATTTAGTTGGAAGAAACGTAAGTTATTTACACGCGCAAAAGTTCAATTTGAGTGCAAAAGCGTACGCAAAACTGGTTGATACAGACACTAGTGTTTGTAAATGTGACACAGAACTGATGTTTTATTTAATCAGTTCTGTATCACTGGTACACGGAATCTGATTAAACGTTAATTTTCTTTGAATTTTCCTCATGAGTTATTAATGAGTTTTATAAGTAATAGTTAAAATATGAGCGGCCGATCTTTATGGCATTTACAATGGCGAGCCGTTGTAAATGCCCATAAAGGTCGGACGCGAATATTTTAGCAAAAGCCATGAGATGAATTCGTTGTCGGCCTCTCTTTTTCGCAGCCCTGTTCTTTTCATAAGATATAAAATATTCAGAAATTAATTGCAAAAAAAATTCGAACTTCGGTAAAAATTCTCTACGGTCTTGGTGCACAAACGATAATGATGAAGACCTCAGCTGGCATTAACACATACCTAGGTCCTCCCAATTTTTGCGCCACTATCAACATCAAGAATTAATTACATATTGCTATCGTAGACCATCATGGAACTCGCTACTCTGCTTGGTTCGGTAACAGGTTTCCAAAGTGCTTCTCGGTGCTCATGCTGTTCTGGCTAATGGTTGTGTTATGTCCAGGATTGGTTCAGCAATGGTTAGCTTAGTGGCCAAAAGGTCTAACGTCCCTGTTCTTGTCTGCTGTGAAACCTACAAGTTTTGTGACCGGGTACAGACGGATGCTTTTGTTTTTAACGAACTTGGTAAGAGATCTAAAGCTATTATACTAGCAGTGGAAGTAACACTACAATTGTTAATATGATGTGACCAATGATGTGGTGCAACCGTGGTCAGTGTTGTGGATATCGTTTTTTAGCCACGATAACCATGTTGTCACAGAATTCTTCATCCATCAATGCTTAAGATCGATCATTTTGACCCACAGTGAAGGTGGTTATTCTATAAAAGCATTTTCCCGTGCGCCAAGAACGACTGACGTTCTTGATCAATGCTGAATGATATTAATGTTGCTCATTAGTGGCCCGATTTATACTGGAGACTGATCATTTGTCCAGACGGATCATCCATCTAGTATAAATACGGGAAGGATCATGAGACGAACTATCGGTGTGTCGTGTGGCTCGTCCCGTGTTTATACTAGACGAGCCTGACTATACTAACGAGGTGTAGTTTTCGTGGATAGTTCGTTATCTGCCCGCATTTATACACAAAGACGGATCATCCGTCTTGACGAGTTATTCACGATGGTTTGTCTCACAAGACGGACTATCGCGATAGCTCGTGTGGATGGATGATCCGTCTGCTTGCCGGTATTTATACACAGATGGATTATCAGACGAGCTACCGTTCTTTGCCCAAGCTCGTCCCAGACGGATGGTCCGTTTCTAGTATAAATACGGCCAATGTCGCTCACCGCGTTTTATCATAATTAAAAATCCGCCCCTTGGAGAACAACTGCGCCGCGAATATAACCACTTGTTTAGCTGTCTAGGTTAGCAACTAAAGTATATACTTGCAAAAGAAGCAGAACTATTTTGTTTAAGACGGAGATCCTCGTCAACCCCTTGTTCCTTTTTTTGTTTTCTAAGTGAGACTACTCAGTCAGAAATTCCCTATTCCTAACACCATTTTTACCTTGAAAAATAGCTACCCCTTGAAACTAAACATTCCACAGCTGTTCTTAGAGCTGATTTTAGTTTGCAAAGTATTGTGGGAAGATACGCGCTTGTTTTTGGCGATTTCTTGAATGCAAGAGGCCTGACCTTTTCGCCCCTCAACACCGAAGTCATCGAACATTGACCAAAATTAAACAAAATAAATTCTAAACAAAAATTTTCTAAAGGTCTTTTTATATATTTTCATACAACCTCAATGAAGGAGATCCAGATGACCTCATACCAGACCAACATCCTAAAGGACTGGAAACATTGCATAACTGGCGACAGCTGGACTCACTGAATCTTCTAAATTTACTGTATGATGTAACACCGTCAGACTTTGTTTCCATGGTGATAACAGAAATTGGTATGATACCATGCACTTCTGTCCCGGTGGTGCTACGTGTAAAGAATGCCGAGTACCAGTAGACAGTTTGCTGTTTGTAAACTTCTTACTCGATGCAAGTGACACTGTGAGCTGATGGATTGAACGGCGGCCGGTCTCCTTATTGCATCATATACTTTGTAGTATTATATTAATATTTGGCATTTACCATGATGTAATTTGTTTATTATATATACAAGTAGTGAGGTCTTAAATTTAATTATTTTGAGAACACCGAACCCGGGTACTTAATTAACGATACAGTTACTTTATTACACTCACTAACAGATTTCATTCGTCAAGATTGCTTATAACCTCTCTCCTCCGTTGGTTCTTGTCAGAATTATTCATAATGAACTTTTTATTTAGTGTACTTTCCTTATACCGAAACATTAAAACCCTTGGTTCAGAAGCGAGTTTGCCGAATTCGATGTTGAAGCGGGAAAAGCGTTAGCCAATAAGAACGCTGATACGATATTTTTTCAATAGTGAAAAATCGTCCGACCAATCAGAGTCTTTCAATTTCAAGCGCACGACTTTTATTCGTGCCATTTATCGTGCGGAAAAGTCAGTGCTTATATAATAAGCATTTTTATTAAATGTTCGGAATATCTGTACCTTTGTATTTGAGGTTATCCGTTCGATTTGTTGTTTTTGAGTTTATTCCTCTCAATATTTTCTAGTACACCGCCTACGCAAGGACCTCATCCCAGGATCTTCTATGAAGAAAACCATTCCAAATTTAATGAAGTAAATGGTTTGAACCTGGGAGAATCGTTACATGTTTGTGGAAGTTGATCGTCGAGGTTGGTGTAGTCTTGAGAAAGACTGTTGGTGGAAGTGACTGACGTTTCGACGGCCTTAGCGGCGGTCATCTTTAGAGTAAATGTCAGGTTTGCCTATATTTGTATCTAGTTCGTGCGCCATGATACAAATATAGGCGAACCTGACATTTACTCTTCAGTTGACTCTGAAGATGACCGGCGCTAAGGCCGTCGAAACGTCAGTCACTTCCACCAACAGTCTTTCTCAAGACCACACTAACCTGGACGATCAACTTCCACAAATATTCAAAATTTAGTTGTGTAAAAGTAAAGTGCTGCGCAGGCAGTTTTTAACGATTTGTACAAAATTCTGCGGCGAAGGGCTTTCGCTCGAGACGTCCGTTTTTCTAAGGTTCGATTCCGGGTCCGTGCAGTTTTCTAGTTAAAGCTACCTTGGTCACATGTGAGAATAGTGTTGTCCAATTTGACTCTACCAAACATCGCAGGTATTCTCCGGGTCTTTCCTGTAGTAACGCTGGACCTCTAAGGAGAACAACGTAGCTTAGCTGTTCCATGTAGTAGGTGTTACTGAGTGAAAATGTGCAGGAACTTCATTACGTGTGCATATGATTGATTGTGAAATGATTTTGTCTGTAGGTGACATAAGTAACAAAAAAGTAACTTTTTACATATTTGCTTTGGAAAGGAGGAATGAACGGTGCGGTTTTTACACATTCTATTACAGTCGCAGGGACAATTAGTCGTTGAGCAAGATTGTTTTCCAAGAAACCGTTACTTCTCTTGAGATTCGTTTCCCCGAACAGCAACATTACGGAAGGTATTTTCTTTCCAACAACAGCCATTCTTAAGACAGCTTTAGTTACAACGGCCTGCTTTTCCTAGAACAGCAATATCTGGTGGGTTTCTAAGAACAACTGTCTATCGGTGAGATTTCTTTTCCAAGAATTTTACCCTAGGAAAGGTATCTGACAGGTTTCCTCATCAACAACAATGGGACTTCTTGGAGAAGTTTTCTTTTCTCTGAACAACGGATTTCTCCTTACACTTTTTTTTTTCAGAATCAATACTATTTCTGTACAATATTCACAAGACAACTATACAATCTAATTTCTACATCTTTCTTTTCTTGGCCGCTAGTTTTAAATTATGTTGTGCAATTAGTTCTTTAATTTCATTTTCTGTATCTGCTGGACCATTAATTTGTTTTTGGGAAGTTTTAGGGATTTTCTCCCCTGGTATACTACCTTTAGATTTTGATTCTCCATTTCCCAAAATATTTGAAGACTTTAAACCAGTTAATCTGTTAGCTGTTAGGTTCTGGTGAGAGGTTTTTGGAGTATTTTCTTTTGTCAAAGACAGCGTGATACATGACCTCCGTTTTTGCTTTGCTTCTTTGGGGCCATCAGGTCTGACCACATTCACTGATCTTCGTTTGCTTTTTAACCTTGCTTGGGTACTCTGAGCCTCTTGTTGGGTCTACATTGGTAAAATGAATACTTGAAAGTGCATTAAGTATTACCTATTTGGGAATACAACAGCACATTTGATTTCATGGCATTTGTTGGCTTTTATTTTTCCCCACCAAGGTTAGTGCTTCCTTTAATTTGATAAGATTTTAAACAGATAATGGCTAACATATGGGGCAGATCACTGGTTGGACTAATAAAGATACAGTAATTTGGAAAAGATTGTTTCCTTACTTTGCTGATGCCAACCAGAAAAAGACATACCTTTGTTGGTGCAGGACAGGTTACTGGGTCGCCTTTATGAATTCTTCGTCCATTTTCATCGTACTCAGCTTGTTTCTTCAAAATACGCTTGTTGTGGGACTCCAACATTGTACGCAGTTCTTGGTCAATATTGGTTGAAGAGTTATCTTTCTTTGACTTAACAATTTCCTTCTGACAAAAAAGGATTGTAGGGTATAAGGTTATTTAAAACTTTCAAGTTTTACTTGAATTGTGGTGATAAAAAAATATTTAAAATCTTGAAGCAAAAATTAATTTACAAGATGTATATACAACACATGCCACACAACATCAAACTATAATTACGGTAATCTAAAGCTAAGGATTTTTTTGTCACAATTACTTTCTGCCAGTTCTGATTTTTTTTGTGAAAACAAGCAAGGTACAAAAAATGTATACAGAGTGAACTCCAAGTCAATCTCTCATTGCACTGCTGTTTGAAATCAGTTAAGTGTATAGCTTTGTTTTTTTTTAAACAATCATGACACAAATACAATAATCAGTTTCTGCATTTATGACTGATGTAGTTAAACATTAAACATCTAATTGGGATCTTCATTCATACTTCTCTATTTTTCTGTGTGATCTTTGGGGGATTAGCTTTTGTACCAGCTTGGACTTTAGTTCTCAAGGAGGTCTTGACAGGAGAATGTGGAACATTTGCATGTGCAACTCTTTGCGGAAAACTCGTGCTTTTTGGTGATTCACTGACACAGCTAAGATCATTACTGCATCTGCCAGGCAGCAATGAACATGGTGACTGCTTTGTGAGGGAACTGCTTCGTTTAGGCTTCATGTCTGCAGATAAATGATGATATAGCATTGCCACATCAGCCTCTCATGCCCATGTTACATGGTGAGATTTTAAAACGTACTTTAAATTACTGGTGTCCAGTGCTAACATTGGTGCCCTACATAGACCATATGCAAATATGAAGGCCAATTTGATGTTTTTTTATGTGCATTTAAATGGACCCAATTCTTTCAAGTATTCACACAGTACAAAACTTGAATGAATGGGTTTAAAGGATTTTAACAAAATATATATTCCTTGAAAATTTAAGTGGTCCATTGGACACTTTTGTAATCTATTGATGGTGGTCTAGTGGCATTTCAGGAAGTCTATGACTGCTAGACACTGGTTTTTTGAGCCCTACATGTCTTGTAGTCCATATGATTAATATATGAAACATAACAAGAAGGATTACTATGATTCTAACATATGTTTCTACAGTACCTTTTGGTAAATTTGAACATTTAGGTGAAAGACTCAATGAACCACTGTCATCTAACTTCCAACATTTCCGTGGCTTTTTGACAGCATTTTCCCTATCTTCACTGCCACTCTTTCTTTGAATAGAAGTGTTAATCTCTTTAATAGCTTTAGACTGAGTCACCTTCTGTTTGCTGGATAACCCAGCTTTTTTAATTTCTAAAGATAGCTTATTCCCTTTGCGGTCTAGCACTGATTTTCTTGGCGGTACTTTTGTTTCTTTGGAGTCAATATTAACCTTGGGTTCATGCAATGGGTGAACCACTTGGAACCAGGGATCATGAGTCTCACTGAAAAAAATATAAAAATTACTAAATATAAAATTATTAAAGTTGTGGGCATTCCATAAATGTTGGTGGAGTTGCATTCTTTACAATTTCCCAGATAAATGACATTGGATGGTTTGTTGATATGTCATTCATCTGGGCAATTGTAAAGAATGTGACCATTCATACATTTATGATGTGTTCTCAGAAGTCATAACTTTTTATTGTATGTGCAGTACCTCTCAAATTTTTAACAAAAGGTTTGATTCAGCCACCAAAAAAGAACAATTTAATTTAGATTAATCTTAAAATACCCCACAGATTATGATTTGAACTTTTCATTATTGAAATTGGTCTAAACAAAACAGAATTACAACTTCAAAATCCCATGTTAACGTTTTATGTCAATGACCTTCTAAGAATGGTATATATAAATACCGGTAGTTTAACTTTATGGCTTGTGCATTCCTAGAAACCATATGGCATACTGTATCTACAATAGGACTGAACCCAAAGTGCAAATTTTGTTGTAGTGTGTATTTTAAGACTTACAGCACCCTTGTAATCAAACAACAGTTGGCAATGCTGGATTTAAACATGTGGTGGCCCCCGGGCAGCCTTCAGTAGTGGAAGCCCACACTAGCTTAGAATACGGAAAAGGTGACAAGACATATTTACAGTCGTCCATAAAGTATATGTTTCAAGAACAAATAACCGGAATAAAACTGTACATCATGATCAATCTATATAAGAATCTAGTTCCTATGTTTCAATTATAAAGAATCTGAATAAGCTGGCACATGATCAACCTATAACAGTATAAGGTTATAAGAATCTGCAAAGTTCCTATGTTTCAAACATAAAGACTACCATTCAGGCGCTCACAAATACATTTTTCCTTAAAAATTTTTTTTTCATGAAATATGTGGAGGCCTCTGGGCAACTGCCCAGCTTGCCCATGCTTAAATCGATTGCTTTTTCTAATATTATTGTACTTCATAGTCCTCGGTGGTGTTTGTACTATACATGTCCTCCTGAATTCTTCACTTATACAACCCAGCTAGGTTTTTCTGCCATATATAGCTTCTTGTTACCAAATTCTGAAAGATAACCTTACCTGTCTGGACTCCAGAAATCCTTTTCCGATTTTTCTTTTTCGGTCTGAAGGTCTGCCCATTGCGGTGCATCGAATTCAAAATCAAACTCAATGTTCTGTTCAGGTGATGATGAGGACATTCTAACTTCCTTGGACGTTATACAGTTAACTATGCCCAGCCGAAAAAGACCACGATAACATCTTCACCAGGACAAAATGATTGAAAATTTGAAGCAATGTTGTCTAGCAAGAATGGCAATATTCGTAGGTTTAAACCAAAGGACAAGGAACTGTGGTTTAAACTTTCGCGCTTTGAATCTGGGAAACAAGCCTTCCCCCCCAGGAATGCAATTTAGACACCAGACCTCTTCACCTTCCGGAGCAACATGGTCGTAAGGCGAAGTTTTCTCGAAGATTGTGTGAAAGAAAAATATATTCAACGTATTTAAGCCATGGGTTGGTACTGGATGAAAAAGAGCAGTAAATATTTATAAAAAACATAGCCTGCTACATGCACTTTGGGGTAAAAGGAAACTTGAAAGAGCTCCAAGCAAGGAAGAATATTCTGCGAAGTATCACTTCAAGTCTACTTCAATCGATTGATATTATCTCTTTGTCAGCGTAGTCACTTGCCAAGAGTTTGCCAGTGGATTCTGTGCGTTTATTGGTCCTCTCCCGTTGAAATGGGTCGTAAAGGACGGACATGGAGAAAAAGACGCAGACTTAGTCATGACAAGACAATCTCACTGGCACAAAAACCAGAGTACATTAGTCTTTTTAAGTGGGCCAAGAAAAATGGAGTTGTGTTTCACCAGATGAAGCCAGCATTATTTCCAGGAGTTGGGAGAGGCTTAATGGCAACTGGCCTGATCAAACCTGGCAACTCTTTGATATCAGTTCCACAACATTTGCTGATCACTGGTAGCATGATAAGACGTGATTACTTTGGTGGACAATCACTGGAATCAGACATTAGCACGATAGACTTGCTTTGTTTTTTTCTCATTGTTGAACACTCTCTTGGCAGCAACTCATTTTGGTCTCCTTATATTTCTACATTGCCAGCAAAGTTTGCTACTCCTTCATATTTCTCAGAAGAAGAGCTTCAGATCATGCCACCATTTTTGTCAGAACATTGTCATATGCAGTTAAGGGATGTTAAGAAGTGTATGAAGTCTTTGGAGAAGCTGATGAGCTATATTTCCATGGATATGAAGCGATATATCAGTTTGACTTTTGAAAATGTCAGATGGGCATGGAATGTGGTTAACACAAGATCAGTGTATTTGGATTGCAAATCAAATTTAGTTGGAGAGAGAAAGATGTCTTGTGCCCTGGCACCCTTGCTGGATTTATTGAATCATTCTTGTGATGTTGAGGTAAAAGTATAAGGCAGGCTTATTCATTGTTCAGAATTTAGATGGTTAGTGTATCAATATATCAGTGATACCGGCATTAGAGCACATCTGAGAATGATATAAAAACATAGAATACTATGCAGAGAGTATATAAAACAGTGTGGAAAGTCAAAAGGTTGGTGTTTGTTCAACTTATGTTGAAAAATTCTGAAATTTCAAGTGAAGGCCCTTCTTCAGATAGTGTAACATGTTCTTGCAAAGTAAAGAGCATGGCTCCTCTGAAGAAGGGCCTTTGCTTGAAATATCAGAATTTTTCAACATGATGTTGACAGTCTACCAACCTTTTAACTTTGTATGCTGTTTTTAATTCTGTTTGTTTGGTTTGTCTGTATTTTATTTCACATATGGAGTTGGAACATTATCACATGCGGAAGATTGATTCACATGTGAAATGACACCCTGATAGTTTTGGTAAAATTATGGGATTTCTGAAACAGTTGGTTTCTTTTCTCGTAGGTAGAAGCTGGGTTTTCCCAAGTAGCACAATACTATGACATATGTACAAAAACAAGATTTGAGAAAGGCTCCCAGGTATTTATAAATTATGGACCCCATAGTAACAGAAAGTTGCTTGTGGAATATGGATTCATATTGCCAAATAATGTCCACAACAGTATAAGGATTGAGCCTTCAGATGTTTACAAGATTGCATCTAAGAACTGCCCATATAGTTTGTCTGTAAAAAAGTGCAGCATCATAGCAAAATACAAACTGGAAGAAGCATATTCATGTACTTCTGGAGGTCTGTCATGGAGCCTTATAACTGCCTTGAAATTACTGGCTCTAGACGATGCTAGACTTGGAAATAAATCTCTTAACATTGAGGGTTTGGACCTTAAAGCTGAGGATGAAATTTTTGTAAAGTTATTATCAAGAGATATTTTAAAATCTTTGTTGGAGAACTATGACTTTAATCTTGCAAGGACTAGATCAAAGTATGCTAAAGAATATGGAAGTAGTTTGCAAGAGAGAGTGAAACAAGTTGTTCAATTTTTAAGACAGGAAAAGGAAATTGTGAGAAATGCTTTGTCATTTGTGGAATGATAACACTGTGTTAAAATTTATTAATATTGGTAGTAAATCAGTGATAATGATAGATTATCTATGAAGAGAAACAACAAAGGTACAGTGTAGAAAAGTACCTACTGGTAAAGAGCCTGTAATCGCATTGTAATGGAACCGTTCTATAAATTTAGGTTTAAGTAAAACCTTGCTTATTATAACTACCTCAAAAGAATTCAGAGAATGATATGGGACTTATGGAAGAGAATAGCGGGAGAGTGTACAATTACTGGTGGACTGGCAATATGGTCTTGCCATTCTCTAGATGAAGGGAAAGACACGCCAGTGGATTCGGAGGGCTCAACCGTTACCGCTTTATTGCGAGAGAACCAATTCTAGTGATTCATAAAAGTCATTAAAGATGTACGAACACCGTGGTAGTAGAGAACCTTCCTACACGTTAAAGACAGCCATAGGTGTATTAACCCTTCCGAAGGGGTACAGACAATTTTGTTGCTTTATTATTTTACTCTCTAACGCCAGACGATTTTATTCGTCAAGGTGGAAGCTCCTGGTTTAATTGGCTTCCCTAGACAAACCGATCCCCCCAACCATTCAGGAAACAGGTTATAGTGACACCAAGTCTTTTGGATTTGTAATTAACTTTTGCCCATAGTTAGGGGTGATTGTTAATTTATAAGTTGGCCTGGAAGATAACTGTCATGTGTTAAAAATTCTTTTTCAATGCTTTCAATCAGGTCTTTATCATCTTCATTGTACAAGCCGCTGAAGCTTTCTTCCTTTTTAACAGCACTTGCGTACTGATAGGAGCTAAAAGTAAAAGTGAAAATAATTATACTAAAAAAAATCAGACAAATAATTGAACTTTGTCTTTACTACTAAGAATCGTGAAGTGTTTCCATACTTTTAATTAACATATTTGATCTATTTTTTTCCTTACTCCTCCTGTCTTTTGCTGTTTGTTCTTTTTATTGCCCAACTTTTCTCCCTGTGCGTCTATCTGTTCGCCAGTCTTTCTATCCCTTTAGTTCCTCTGTACATCCGTCTGACCACCCATCTATCCTTCTACTAGTCCTGTCCTTCCTTCCATTCGTCCGTCAATCTGTTTGTCCGTCCGTCCGTTCGTCCATTCACCTGTCCATCCATCTCACTATCCATCTGTCCGTCCCAGGCTCCCTCCATCCGTTAATCCTTCAATCTGTCTGTCCATCCGTCTCACTATCTATCTGTCCATCCGTTCGTCCATCTATTTATCTGTCTGTCTTAGCAAGACGATTGTGATACGTAGTACTGTTCTTTATTTTATACCTGTTTAATTGGTGCTCTTCTTGAGAGGATTTTGTTTGAATGCTGAAATCGACCTCACTTCCGTTAATCTTATTGCACTGTTCGTTGTTCAATACCTAAACGATAGATTTGTAACGTGTTAATTAAAACAGACTGCTTCCGGACAGTTAAATATATTGTAATAGGATAGACTCAGGCGGCAGAGAGAGTGAGCGTGCACCACAAGTGAGAAGGTTTCACATGCCAAGCTAGACGAATATATTATTAAAAAACCCGAGTGTGTCTTTTGTGTGTTGTACTTCGGCACGTTACAGATTTACCGCTGGTGTTTCTTTACTGCTTGGAAAGATTGCGACAACCAGGCTGCGGGTGACGTATAATGATTTAATTCACTCTGGTGGATAATATCCTCAAGACTTTGACTAACCTGTCTCTTTTCTGTTACATTCGCGGCTCTGAACTTCTCGACATCTATGATTTTCGAAGGATCAAAACTTTCTTCTTGTTCGCTCTGTTATATACAATGGAAACAAAACAAACATGTTGATTAAATTTCAGCGCTGAAGAGAATTCAACTTTCTTTTTTATATAAAAAAAGGGTTTTGCGGCACGGAAGTTTTAATATTGGGACGAGTAGTAAACGCGCGGGACTTCTTTTAACACCTCAGAGAAGCAGTAGTGAATGCTGAACACAAATTTGGTTCATGTGGGAGCTTGGTAAATATCAGACGACTAGTGGACGTTCGTCAAGCTCGTTCTCTCAGAAAAACGATTTCTGAGCCCCCAACCTTCTGAGCTACCGAGACTCAGATGGTGAACTAAGGTACAGGTTCGTCATATGTACTGGCTAAGCGGAAGCCACGATATGATAATAATGATCGAAATACTGAATGCTGAGCACAAATTTGATTCATGTGGTGCACGAACCTGCACCTTAGCTCACCATCTGAGTTCTGGTAGCTCAATTGTTCGAGCGTCTCACCGGTCATCAGAAGGTTGCGAGTTCGACTTCCGTCTAGGGCTTAGAAATCGTTTTTCTGAGGTAACGAGCTTGACGAACGTTCGCTAGTCGTCTCAGAGAAGCAATCTCGAACAGCGATATAAAAATGGGATGCTGCGTAGGCAGTATGAAACAGCACAAAAAATTGAAAGGTTTGCAGACTGCCGGATTTATGGTGAATTCTAACTTTTCGAGCTATGACCCTTCGTCAGAGTGAAATGAGTTTTACAAACCTTTCAACTTTTTGTGCTGTCTCGAACAGCGTCTGAACCACAACGGACTATACATGAAAAAAAATTCTTGATTCTGATATGCTAAGAGCAGTGCAGTTTTAAGGAAATACAGTGCAAGTTTTTTTAGCCAGTCACCCAATCAAAAGCCATAAAAATTAAAAAGAGCCAATCCAAAAATACATCTCAGCTGCGGAAAAATTAAATGGAGTTACGGGAAAAATTAAAGAGTTATGGCAAAAATGGCCGGCGTATCAAATACATTTGCGTTTGAAAAAAAATTACTACAGTTTTTCAGTAGATTTCCTTTGGCGAGCAGTTTTAGTTTCTCGCGTCACTTCTTGCTACATTTTTTCATTTATATTAATAATTAGTAATGGCAGATTTTTCTCATTTATATTAATAATTGGTAATAAGACCTCAAATAGCACATGTCCTTCGGACTCGTGCTATTTTGGCAGTCTGAAAAGCTCACTCGTGCATGTTTTTTCCAAATTGCACTCGAAACCATGCTATAAAACCTGTAACCTTAATTAAATAACTCGCTTCTTATTCGCTAATTCGCTAGTTGCATCGCTTGTGCAGAAGAAAAGATGCAAGGCGGCTACAAGAGCGACAACACCCAACTTTTGTCGCCAAAAATTCAACTAGTTAGCAACTTTTATTGCCGATTTTTCGGCTGTACAAAAGTGGCTACATTTTCAATTTTCGTTATGCTCTCGTAATGCGACGCGTCTGTGCAAAGTAAAAATCGCACGTATATAGCTATGGCTTAATTCTGCCAAAAACGGCAGGAGATAGAGACCTGGATATCACAGGCCACTAACTATGTTAGGGAATCTGACGTCTTATCCCTATCCGGAACACGTAAATTCACGGTTTCCCCCCTTAATAACACTTACGTTTCCACAGTGTGTACCCCTCTCAGTAAAAAGCACTCATGCGTAATTTCGCTGAAGGGAGCCTTTGAACGATTGAACTTGCATTTACGCATTCAAGATTCCGACAAATTGTTGAGAAGGCTTGTTCAAACATAGTATATTGATACAAGCATTGAGCAAACAAAATGAGCCTTTTTCTTCCACTTGTGTGACAAAGAAGATGATTGAATTATCATCGAAGACATTAGCTAAATTCAATTATAAAATTGATTAGAAATAATTACAGGGAAACTAGGTGCCTTCCAAGTTCGAATTATCTGCTCCTTACAATTGTACAACGCCTATACATGTCGGCTCACACACAAACGCAGCCATATTATGTTCGTCAATTGTGAACTCCGTGTATCACACAAGTTATGCCTACATATTTCCCCGCAAACCATACTTTAAGAATAATAAATAACTTTAACTTAAGTCTTAAAGGTTAAATTTAATACCAGTAATGAGACGTCGAACATATGTCATTGGAATTTGTTGCATGATGATTGCATTTTATCGGGGAGTGGATATTCAAGGCAGCTTGGGATTACATTCTCTCTGTATTCTTACCCGTCGAGGTTGGACTGCCTGATGGGGTAAGTTGTCTGACATGTCGCTAAGAGACGAATCTGCCAAATCTTCATTGTCCATTCCTTCAATAAACGTCGATGTCTCGTCCGCACCAATTGTTTCGTACTCTTTCTCATACTCAGCATCTTTCACTGACGTGGTTCCATGAAGTTTCAAATCCTCAAGGAAACGTTTCTCCGTCGTTACCGTTTTCTTTCCCCAAGCTATCACTTTGTTTAATTCCTTTGATTTTCTCTCCGCTTTGCTCGAGTTGCCTTTTGCCAAGGACGACGTCCTCTGTTTTTCTTTCTTAGTTTCAAGTATCTCAGCAGACTGTTGGTCTAAGTTAGAGCTGCTTTCAATTTTTGTCGCTGGTGTGTCAATTTGATTTGTTTTTTCTAAAAGTTTAATCGAAGGCCTTTCAGTTTCTACCAAGGGATCACTCCCATTCCCAGCTTCGCTAACGGAATTCTCTATGTGAATATCATGAACCTTATCTTCAGCCGCGTCCTCCTTCGATGTCTGGCAGCCCATGTTTAAGCGTCATATTCAGAGAGGTTTCATCCAACTAAACCAAAGGTTAAGGAGGACTTTCGCCTTCTGAATAAATAAACAGCGCGGTTTAATAAGTGCTGTTTGCTTTTAACTCTTCGCGATGGTAATTACCGTATTAATTAAGAGCGTCACAAAAAGTTTAATCCTTGCATTATTCAGCATCGTTGAATTGTAGCCTGATGATTTGGCAGTTGTGCCGCAGTGCGTATTGATAAAAAATGACCAGAGTGGATCATATTCACGATACTAAGTTCCATATGGGTTGTTCTAGTCTCAACGGGGGGCAAATTTGTGTTACTCGGCCAAAATTATAATTTGAAATTAAGCGCCAAACTGGCCGTTTGTGTCCCTTGGTAGTCTGAAACTACCCGTGATGCATAGCGAAGTTAGCAATGTGAATAAGGTCTATTCCAACCAGTCTTCTAGATTGAGATATTACGCGATTTAAAAGGAATAAAAATGTCGAACTGCCGCTCGGTAATCAAACAAGTATGGACCCAGGTAATGTGGCCCTTACTGGACCTTAAGAGAGAACACCTTAGGTAGCTGATAGGGTTGTAAATAAAGAGACCTCTACCTTCTTACCTGAGAATATATCCTTGACAACCTGAAATACAATTCTGGTAGGTTTATCCCTGGGGATAAGATAAAATTTCTGTTTTGTACTCAGCAACTCCCACTAAGAATTTCAGTTGGGTGCGGGCTGGCTACTGTTTTCCCCTGGGTCTTGAGCTCTCGCCAGAGCAGCAAAGAAAATCTCAGACACACCATGTTGTACCGAGCAGAGATCTGGAAAATGATTAAATTTTGATATAAACTGAAAAAATTTTAAACTAAAATTTTAGGTATTGGACGCAAGAAGATATTTACTTTCCGTTTTCAGATAAGAAGGGACAGAAATTCCAAGTCTGGGTCAAACAATGCGTAAATTTCGCACACCTGATTATCAATTCAAAGAGTCATTTTATAGTGAAACAGCAAATGCACGTGCTCACGAAATGCTTGAAACCGTTTCTGCATTGACGCATTCAGTTTTTCGACCAATGAAAACGTTTAACTCTCACACTTGCGAGCCAATCAAATGTCCGTATCCGATCATGCGCGGGGAGGCCCGCTGTGTATTTAAGGGTTCAGTTGACCGTTTCCTCTTTCCCAAGTTCCGCTGTTCGTCATTCGCGTAGTCAGTTTAACGTGGCGTTGTCGGGTTACTTCAGTCGTCGAAATATTTAAAAAACTAACCAAAAAAAAAAGAATAAAATTCCAAAATTGTTAGCGAGAGACTAACAGAAAGAAAAACAAAACCAAAAAAATCGTAAAACCATTGGAAAATCCAGAAAAAAAAACAAGAAACCAGCAACCGAAACCGGAACGTGTCTCAAGACGAAAGCTGAACGAAAACCTAAAATTTGAAGATGAACGCGGCAGCTCCAAGTAACTATCCGATGGCTACGCTTTACGTGGGTGATTTAGCTCCCGATGTCAACGAAGCTGTACTTTTTGACAAATTCAGTGCAACAGGGCCTGTTGTATCGATCCGTGTTTGCCGAGACTTGGCGACACGCCGTTCTTTGGGTTATGCTTACGTAAACTTCCAGCAGTCTGCTGACGGTAAGTTTTCTCTTTAAATTCGTTTATGAGATTTTCTTCTGCTCAAGACATGAATTTTTGTCGATTCTATGAGAAGGTTTCCTAAAGTGTGAAATGAATTAATTTTTATTGGTCGTTTGGTAGCTGAAAGAGCTTTGGACACGATGAACTTCGAACCGATTAAGGGCCGTCCATGTCGCATCATGTGGTGTCAACGAGATCCTTCCTTGCGAAGATCTGGCGTGGGAAACATTTTCATCAAGAATTTGGACAAGAGTATCGATAACAAGGCGCTTTACGATACTTTCAGTGCTTTCGGGAACATTCTGTCGTGTAAGATAGCTCTTGACGAAAACGAAGACTCGAAAGGGTTTGGCTACGTTCATTTCGAAACGCAGGAAGCAGCAGACCAAGCCATAGAAAAAGTGAACGGCATGTTATTGAACGACAAGAAAGTGTAAGTTCTTCACTTGGTTTAAATAAGTTGAACTTGTACAATAAAAGTTTGACTGAGCTTAGTTGTAACTGATCAGCAGTGATTACGAAATACTTACAACCGGCCCACATGTGTTTGTGTGTGATTCAGTGCATGGTCTTTGACCCTGACGAAGTATGTCGTTTGTTTACTACGTCTGTTTCTCTCTGGATCGACAACGGTACTGCTTGAACGAAACTCGATTGATGCTCATTTCAACTTGGCATGCCTTCATAAGAAGAAGTACTATTATGGTAATAATCAGTTTGTCTGGTTTGATACTTAAGCATGGATCTTACGAGGAAAAGCTTTTAAATTTTTATGAAAATGACGATGTACTTTGAGAGGTCAATTGAAGTGTCAGACTTTCCGAATCTTTTTCGTGTCTCATGCTTCCATCATGACGTCTTCCGAATTTTTTTAATGGACGAACTTTAAGTATTGGACAGAAAGGCCTTCAATGATGAGAAATAGAGAGAAATTTTGAAGGTTTGTTGTTAAGTGAAAGCTCTCCTTTAAAGACAAAATCCAAACCAGCTTTAGTAGATGGAACAGCAAGGCTAAAGTATGGAGTCTAACCAACGACTCAGGGAATCTAGTGTAGGGCTCTTCTGATACAGTACCAGACTGTTATCAGGCAATGACTGAGCTTTTGTGGCAATACTGATGATTGCTTGGTAGAACCTTGCAATAGATTTTTCTGGGTTAGAGATTTTATTGCACCAACATTGTTTTAACTCTTGAATGCCCAGTACTCATCCCTATGACAAGTAAAACAATCTGGAGTTCACCAGGGTAAAATACGAATGTGTGTCCTTTCCCTTTCGAGGGTTGATAGCTCCAGTTGTGTCTACCATATTTCTTGAAAATCACTGGTGTTTGTTTGGCTGGAGTGGTTGAAAATGCAAAGGTCCTGTAGTCTTACCAATTTTTAATCTCAACTTTAGGTATGTTGGTAAGTGGATGTCGAGGAAGGAGCGATTAGAACAGCTTGGTGATCAGCCAAGAAAGTTCACAAATGTTTATGTGAAGAACTTTAGTGATGACACAACTGAAGAAGATCTGAGGAAACTTTTTGATCCTTATGGTGACATTCAGAGCCTTAAGATCATGTGTCATGAAGACGGACGAAGTAGATGCTTTGGATTTGTCAGCTTTGCAGATCCAGAGAGTGCACATAAGGTAAGGAATGAAGAAAGCTTGAAGTTTTGCGGGGTAATCTTACTAAAACTATTGCAGAAAGACGGATTTTTCATTTAATACCAATCTTGTATCCTCAAGACATTTGGAAGCATCTCAGACCAAAGTTGTTAAGTACTTCCCTGTATCATTCACCTTTGTCAGAAAACTTCCCCCATATTTTTCATGGTAAAACCTTCAGGAAAATGGTCTTGGTCAGAACTTGAAAAATGAGTTAAAAGTGATTTGTAACTGCTTCCTAATTGACTTTCTTTCTAGCATTTAAGTAGATGTGTCACCTTAGAACACTCTCTATTGAACTCTTACCCTCCTGCAGACTCTTAAGGCCCTTGTACATGTCCCATTTTGTTCCTCAAGATTGTGATCCTGGTGTATGTGTTAACTCACAAGAGCATCTTGGATTAACTGGAGTAAATCACAAGTTGGTGTTATGATGCATAAACTGTCACAGGTTTTGTTGCATAGACCAGGATGGCAATTGCAAGAAAAAAGATTGCTCATTCAAACATGCCTTTACATGTAATTAGGTAAAATTTGCAGATCTTAATTGTAAGTTTGCAATGGCAGTAGCAGATTTAAAACTATAGGCTAATTTATAATTTATGCTCAGTAAAGGAATGTTAGTTACTGTGGGCATAAAATTCTAATTTAGTTACAATTGAAGAAAATGATGAGAAATTGCTACATAGGTACAGGCTAAGCCTTGTTTTCATGGAGACTGGGCAGATCTTGTAAACAAAGATTTGGGGCTGAACAAATCTTTATCTGTATTGAAATTTTGCTTCATCAGGCAGTTGAAGAAATCAATGAAAAGGAGGTCAGTGGGCGGCAGTTGTTCTGTGGACGTGCTCAGAAGAAGGCTGAGAGACAAGCTGAACTCCGACGTCGATTTCAACTGCAGAAAATGGAAAGGATCAATCAATTTCAGGGAGTTAACTTGTACATCAAAAATCTGGAAGAGTCTATTGATGATAATCGTCTAAGGAAGGAGTTTGAAAGCTATGGTACCATCACCAGTGCTAAAGTCATGAGAGATGAAAAGGGCAACTCCAAAGGTTTGTGAATTGTAAATGGGTTTTGTATAATTGTTTCTCATGTACTGTACTTGAAATTAAACTCAAAAGTGGTCAGCAGTTATTGCATTTTAACATTTCATCCCATTAACTCCCAAATCAGCCTTCTGTAATTTTGCTGTGGCTGACACAAGGTGATAAAGGGGGGAAGTCTTGTTATGGCCTTGTGGTTAAAGGATCAAGCAAAATTGTACCATATTGTGAAGTACAATTTAAAGTATGAAAACTTGTATCATTTTATGAATGCATGAAGTTCTTGGGAAGTGGCTTTTTTGAAGACTTTACTATGCAGCATATTTTTGCATTTCAGCATTATTCCCAACTAGATCTAGATTGCAAGGCACACAACCCCATGCAATGCAAACATGTCTTAACATTTCCTAAACAATGTTACCAGCAGCAAGTAGCTGTTGTGGAGTCCTTTGACTCAGATTATATTGTAAAAACATCACCATCTACAACCTGTTTTGGAGTAACTTGAATATTGCTGCAGAAATGGTAGTCCCATTGGGTGTTAATATGTGAAGAGTTTGTAAATATGAACTTACAGTACATTTTCATTGTTTTCATTTAGGGTTTGGCTTTGTTTGTTTCCAATCACCGGAAGAGGCTACTAAGGCAGTCACTGAAAAGAATGGTCAGATTGTTCTTACCAAACCTCTTTATGTTGCTCTTGCTCAGAGGAAGGAAGAGAGACAGGCTCAATTGGCTGCCCAACATATGCAACGTGTGGCTGGAAGGATGATACCTCAGGTTTGTCTTTAACATTGACCACTACAAAGTTGTGAAATCTTTTCGAAAACTATGAAATCATTGTTCCAGTAGTGTAACAATTTTTGTGCATTCTGTAGGGAACTCAACCTGTTGGACAGATGTTCACTGGAGGATTTTATCCCATGGCAACATTCCCCACTGTAAGTTTATATATAACTTCGCTGCTCGATAATACTGGTGCTGCATTCAGCGTTGTTAGGAACGTATGTGATCGACTTTGAATGTTCGGGTTGAAAAGTGCAGCCAACTTGTGAACAAAATTCTCAAATCAATTCATCATTAGTACCTCTTCTGAGATGGAAACAACCGTGTCAAATAAATTGGTCAAGGTGACTGTTATGTCGGCTTCGACAAACCGTTGGCGATCTATTTCCTTACATTCTAAGTAGGAAGGTAATGAATCACGATAGAAGACGGTAAGAGAGGCCATAAGAGGTTTAATAGATTTTTGATTTCAATGTTTTAGGGTCAGCGTCCGCCTATGTTCCCTCCGCAAGCGGTCGTCAGAACCAGGTTCCCAACTCAAACTGTCCGAAGCCAGCCTGGGTTCCCCCCGATGATGAATCGTCCGAGAATGCAGCGTACATCTACCCGTCCCATTGGTCACAATCAACAGCAATCCAGGGTACCCGGAGGTATAGGACCAATGGCAGCCGCCCAACGGATGAATCCAGTTACTGGTCCCACAGCCCGAGCGAAGTTGAGAAACAATCAAATGAACCACCCAGGTGGAGCACCTCAAGCTCCAGCAAACACCACCAGTTCTCCTGGTATTGCACTTCCGGTGAGTAGATTGCATACGCCTGGAACAATCGTGATGCGTAAATGTGTCCTTACGTCTGCTCACGCTTGCAACGCGCTCTGTTATTTAATTTTAGTATTCATACACTCAACAGTAAATTCTGTTTGTTTATTTGTAAATATCACATTTTTATTTAGGGACAAGATATTCTGAACCCTTCTACCTTGGCTCAAGCTTCTGCATCCGACCAAAAACAGATGCTGGGTGAACGACTCTTTCCTCTTATTCAGCAGACTCACTCTGAGCTGGCAGGAAAGATCACTGGAATGTTGCTGGAAATTGACAACTCAGAACTCCTGCACATGCTGGAGTTCCGGGAGGCTCTCAATGCCAAGGTTGAGGAAGCAGTCTCTGTTCTTCACGCTCATCAGGCTCGTGAAGCGTCACAAGCGGATCCCAAGAAGTAATCTGTCATTTTGTAACAGCTCTAATTATGGACGGACTTTTTTTTTTCTTTCCGTAATCTTATTGTTTTAAGTGTTTATTAATGGCAAAACTTGATCAACGACATTAAAATTTCTCAAATCTTACTGACTCTTACCTTCTCGTTGATTCTCAGCACTTTCTGTAAGGGTTTGTGTGACGTCAAAAAAAAACTAAACGAGATCCCGGGACTATTCATCTTCTGAATCCAATGTTGTGACAAAATTCACAAGCTTACCGTATCTGTCGATGGTATTGTGAACACGTCAAATGTGCGATTATTCACATAGCTCACTGCTCCCTCTTTCTGTGACTAGAATAGGTTAGTCCAAAGATGAGGATTCTCGGAATCTCGTCCCTGTTTTCTTTTGTGGTATTTTGCCCGCTGTGACTTTAGGGTACCATATTACTGGCCTTCAAGTCGCCAAAATTTGAATTCTAAGTCTTCTGCGGGCCATGGTTTCCAAAACCTTACTTTTACTATGTTGGAAGCACGATATCCCCGTCAGTTTTCTTGAAGTGATAGTATGACGTTGGCCTGCTTACAATGTAGAAGATTAGTTGGGAAAAAATTAAACTTTGGCTTCACTAGTAAAAACAACAGTTGACTAAAAACTGCTTTTATAGTATACGATGATGATCGAGTTATCCACTTGGTATCACAAACTAACCTACATGGTTATTTTCCAAGAATGATTGTTATGCAAATTCTTTTGTGGCGTCAAACTAGTTAGAGACCCATTCTTCTCACAAGCTGAATTGATGACCAAAATAGTAGGGTTTTCTCATGCACGATGGGTCATATAAAGGCTCAGTTTCATAAAAATATGACAAAATATTTTCCTGGGTAATGTGTGTCCTTTTCGGAGTAAAAAGAAATTTTGGGGGTTATTTTCACTTTAAAATAATACGCAGGCTTTTCAAAAATCGCACTTCGTGCTTTGTGCGAATCACTAAAGCATGCTCCCTGCCCTTTTATTGTCAAAAAGCCCGCGAAAATTTGAATCAAATGAGCCACACGAATTTTTGGCGAATTGAGTCCACGAGTGTGAGACAGCGGTGA
The DNA here is from genome assembly GCA_036872915.1 of Nanipora kamurai. NCBI lineage: Eukaryota > Metazoa > Cnidaria > Anthozoa > Scleralcyonacea > Helioporidae > Nanipora > Nanipora kamurai. The sequence goes on along the minus strand of JBAHVQ010000490.1, from coordinate 383,842 downwards.
AGTGAAATATGTTCCGCTTTCTGATTGGTTGTTATATGGACACTTGTGTTTGTGATTGGTTAAGATCTTTTTGGCGGCGGTTTTTTGTTTCGGCAGGGAAATTCAAAAGAAATTTACAATGTCGACATCAAGCTGGATTATTTGATTGTGACTTGTCCAGACACACAGTTTTATTTTGGTCTCCGAAGTGATCACTTGTTCTCAAGATATTTCAATAATATACGACAAGATGTCCAGAGGAAAATCTGGAAACGACACGAACACACTCTCGTATTCGATGGGGAAAATGTACGTGAATACTCCGTTGGCAAAGAAGCAAAGCGACTTGGAGTCTGACTATCTTGCTTCAGAAGACGTGCTATTGAGCCCTCCACCAACTTTAGATGTGAGACAGAAAAGAGAACGGAGTGAATCGTTAATGCTCTATCACACGAACGACTTATTAACCACCAAGCGGCGCCTTAGAAGTCGATCAAGAATTGGCTTGGACGACGAAGATATCAGTTCTTCACTCATGAGTCCACCTTGCAGTTCAAAGCCCCGAGAGCGAAGTAACAGTAGATCTCAATTCCAAGTAACAAGTGAAGACCTATCCAGTTGTCCTAAACCCAAGGGCAATATCAATTTTATTAAAACTAGCTCCGTATTTATGACTCCTTTTTCGAACGAGAGAAAGCCATTGCAGAAATGTGATCTCAATGCAAGGAACGAAATAAGTTTTGAGTATGTGGGCGATTTCAGGACTGAACAGGAACTCCAAAGTACGTATTCTGACTCGTCTACTGACAGTGGTAGCGATAATGAGCCGACTTGGGGTTTGGAAGATCGAACCAGAACCAAACTGACGTTCGATGAGGAGGCTGAGAGTCAGTTAGCCGTTGTTAATATTACCAGTTTCTCGACCAGTATCCGCAATCATGGTGGAGTAATTGGAAAGCGAATAGGCGAAAAGAAGGTTGACTTCATCAAAGAACTTATCAATTTAAATTGTGAAGAAGTCTGCAAAAAAATCTTTTGCTACTTGGAGCCTCGAAATTTGCAAAGGTAAGAAACAATCGTTCGACATTTTAATATACCTTGGGAGCGACCTTAGGCCATCCCAAAAAAACATTAAAATACAAAATTAAAATTTTGATTTAAAACAAGATTTTGATCAATAAGTTATAGGCAAAAGATACCATATGAGAAACAACTGATTGCTCGTCAACTCATGATAGTCAATCCCGTTACCACGTCATAACTTGGTTTGGACCATTTTGGTTGCTACAATTCGTTTGTCTTCAGAACCTTCCATTATGAACTGTTCTCCTCCTTGGCTGGCTCTGGACATGACGTTAATTTGAGTGTAAACCACATGTTCCAAGATTCAACAGATCGAATAATTTATAAAAATTCTTTTGTTTATGAGCATTTTTCCTCCAACAGAGGAATCAGTGCAAGTGGTCCATAATCATAACTGATGCCTTATGGTTTTGTTCAACTTAATCAGAAGGAGGCACCTGAAGTTGGTTGTTTTAAGCCTGGGTAGCTTTTGTAGCAGATAAATCCTCACAATATACTGACAATGTTTACACCTATGCACAGGACAGTCGAAATTAAATTTTATCTGTCCAATGAAACTATGTAGTGGGCATCTACCCAATTTTTTTTTTTTTTTGGCTAAATGTAAGGAGTATGACTTATCAGGCAAAAACATATCTTGGTCTTTAATTTGGGATTAATTTTTTTTTCAAATTTGTAGAGTTGCTTCAGTCTCAAAGCTGTGGAGGCGGATCTGCAAGAAGGACAGAATTGCCTCTCCAAGGCTGGATCAGTTTATCCATGGTCGCAAACAATATGTTTTGCAAAAAGGCAAGGTAAAGAAAAACACTAACTGATCTAAAAGGCTTTGAATTCTTATAAAAGGCTTCCAAATAGGCAGGGAATAATTAATTGCACATCTAGTTTAATCTACTAGGGGGCAAGGGCTCACTTTGTTATTTCACATTGGATAATGCCAGACAATTTTACTTGTCCGAGGGATGAGCCGTGTTAATTAATGGGTTAAGGCATGAGCACATAATTGCACACCTTGAATTACAAAGCCTGGATGACAACTATCTTACTGACATTGCATGGATACAGACTTCCTTCAGTTTTCCAAACTTCAATCAAAATTTGTGTATGGTTTTGAGCAATGATAAGAATATGTTGATCAATTGGCCTTTAATTGGCTTCAAAACCAACTGCTGAAGTAATAGACTAATTCTATCATTGGTATACAGTATCTCCAGCAGCATTTTATAAAAAATGTTATAATTTATCATATGGCACCATTTGTTTTCTGGTCTGTATGCAAAATGATGCTGATTGGCTGCCTAGCTGCACAATAAGTTTTTTGTACAGACCAGCTGGCAGTTTGAGGCATACAATGTGAGTTCCCTGTCTGATTTATACATTTTCCAGCCATATACTAAATTCCTTATTAACCTCATTTGTTTGACCTGTACAGGAAAGTATTTGCCCTTGGAATTTACACACAGACCTTGCCCCATCATTGCTTGGTCTGTATAAAATCCTCATGCAAATACTTTCGCATACAGACCTCACACTCAGTTAATAAGTAATCTATACAGGAATACTTTGGGTGAATGATGTGATCAGAAAGTTTTTTTTTTTGAAGAAAAATGTGAAAACATATTCATCAATTAACTTAATGAACCTTTACAAAAAGGTCTTAAACATTGTTAGCTTGCTATACACTGTACTGATAATTCTATAAGAGGTATATGTGGTTGCTATAATATGGTTGTGGTATGTATGTTATGTTGTGAAACATGTTTAAAGTTTTCAACCCTAAAGCAATTGATAAAAACACCTCATTAGAATGTTGTTCACATCTGTGATAAGTATATCCTTTCATAAACTTGAGAATGCCCAAATAAGGATATGGCTGGACCTGCATCATTTCAAGTGAACCATTTAAAGTAATTTAAAGATTACCCAATTTACTGAATAATTTTCAACAACAGGAAAACTTGGGAAGTCACACAAGACTTGAGCCTAAAGTTCCACAGCGATTGCCCTTTTCTGATCTCAGAACCAACACCATGTGGACACCAATCCAGAAGAAACCATCTGGTCACAAAGATGTACTAGATCAAATAAAGACTGACATCATGTCAACATATGAAAAGATGAAATGTCCATTTTGTGGTTCACCATCAAGAAAGACTGAGGAGAAGATATGTGAGTGTGATAAGTGCCAGGAGTTATTTTGTTGTTTGTGCCAACGTCAAATGGACAATCATCACAAAGCTGGCAGATGTGGAATCAAGTTGAACAATAGTAAAAAAGGGAGGGCGAAAGAAATAATTGGGTCAAAGCAGAGTAAAAGTCGTCTTAAGCGCTTTTGATGTAGTTAAATACTGTCTTTGTCTTGTAGTTAGCGATGCCTTTGTATGTTTAATAGAATGTAGTGTAGATAGAACAATTTTCAAATGCATTCTGACTAATATTAGTGTATTAGTATATTTTCTGTCATAATTAGTTGAATTTTTTTTTTTCAGAAAATTGCAAAAAGCAACTCCCTGTTCATATTTTCATTTCAACATCCTATCCAATTAATTCATTAATTTTTGTGAAATACTACTTTTCTATAAATTGTTAAAATTACAAAATAGAATACACAAACAATCCATTTTAATATTTTTTTATTTTTTGTTTATATGTTGTATATTTTGTAAATGCTTATAGTGTATATGTAGTTACAATTCCTCTGTTTTGTCCTTGAAATTTGTGCTTAATTTAACAAGTAAAATATTTTGATTCTTTTTCTCTTGAAAACAAAACAAGGAACCTTTTAACCTTGTTTTCAAAAAATGTACAGTAATAACACATTATATATAATATTAAAAACTGTTTTTCACCCTTTTTGTGATGTTTATGTGTTTGAATCTAATTGCAGTCATTAATTTTAATTGATAAATTCAGATGGTTGTGTGGTGTTGTGTAATTACCGTAAGCCAATCAGGAGAAAGCAAATACAATTAATTCAGTTTTCTACTGTCCAGTAATATTTTAGTTCCAGGCCTCTGCAGTGCTCTAACCGCCAAGTTGAAGTTTGGAACTTTGGCGGGCATTTTAAATGTTTGGTCACCATGTTGAGATCAAAGTTTCGACCTGATTTTGACTTTAATATTTCTTTGGGAAACGGTTTAAGTTGAACCAACAGAGGTTAGTATTTATACTTATTATAACAAGAGATAAACCTCTTGTTTTTTAATTGAGATAAGTTCGGTGAAAGGTAAAAGCAGGGGGTATTTTCATTGAAATAGCGCCGTTCTGGTTATTTAATCACGTTTCCGTATTCATTTTTCATGTAAAATTCACTATCTTCCATGCATGACAGTATGTTGTATGATGAAAGTCATGGTATAGCGATTGCTAACATGATATTAGGGGTCTGTCTAGTTGAAAAAAGAGCATGAAGTAAAGAGACCAAAATGTGATACCGGAGAACGGTTGAGTATTCATATTTAAAAATGGGTTTGTGTGCTTGGATATATAAAGCTTTACCTCTCTCCTCTAATAATGAGTCTCTCCTCTTGTTTCTCATTTGTTAAATGTTGTTAATAACCTAGCGTAAACTAGCTCAAAATAAAACTATAACTTTGAGCTAGAAAGAGCTCTTAGTCAACCATCATTTTTTGGGGTGACGACGATTTTCCACGGGCGAAGAAGGAGCCCTGACCCTAATTATAATCGTAATCCTGAAGCCTAACACTATTCCTTAACCCTAATCCTCCTTCTCTGTCGTCTGGAAAATCATTAGGCTATTTTTTGAATTCTTTGAATAAATGACAGGTAAGTGGTTCTTAGCTGGTCTTCATTGGGAAACTTATGCATTCCCACAATTCTACTTTACATTTGGCTTAAAACAAGATTTTTAAATTTCCCCTGAAACCTGGGAAATAAGGGTAATATCCAATTGCTTACAAACCAATCAAATTGCAGGATTTTGGTACATGGTCATTAATCAGCTCCAGTGCATGTGCAATCTTTGCTACAAGTATAGCAATCATATCTTTGATGCAAAACTAGTGTTTGTCACTGCACTGGTGATCTTAGTATAAGCAGTTATTCCATTATATAACACAGTATGATATATCAGTTTATTATATGGTTGTGGCACCAAGAGCTGATTAATGACCATGTACTAAAATCCTGCAATTTGATTGGTTTGTAAGCAGTTGGATGTTACCCTTATTTCCCAGGTTTCAGGGGAAATTTAAAAATCTTGTTTTAAGCCAAATGTAAAGTAGAATTGTCAAAATGCATAATAAGTAGCCCAATGAAGACTTCATGCAAGACCCTGGTTTTACTGTGTCTTCTGTTTTAAAACAGACCTTGCATAACTCAATTGTTTACTACTGCATTGGCACAGACCTGACACTGAGAATTTTTGAGAGGTTACAGTTGAAGAGGCTTCAGTGATTTTTGTAATGCAAGTTTAAGGTGGGGTCAATACCTGTCCATTTGATCTTTAAGAGGAATGTTCTTCAAATAAAGTTAATGTGTCATTGCAGGTATAAACCCTCATTGTGGTACAGATCCCTTACATTATATATGTTAAAAAAAACGAAAAAAACTCAGTAAATGTTTGCTGATGAAAGTTTGATAATTATGGTGAGGGAAAGGGTAAATTTGTGTATAATAGCACTTCAGAAAATGGCATAAGGTAACTGTCTCTATTGGCCAAGATTAGTACCCAGTTTATCTCTCAATGTGAGGGAGAGTACAACAACTTGTGGTAGAGCTCACAGTATTATCAGACCAGAAACCAGAGACACTTGAGATTCACCAGATTTATTTTGATGGTAAGTTTTCCAAACATTTACATTTGTAGTTTTACTAAGACCTACAGAAGATGCATGCTGAAAACTGTCTCAGTGAAGTCCGTGGCAGTTAGACAAGATAGACCACAAAGTTGATTGAACTCTGTATTTTAGTTTTAGTGGCTTATGAAAGCTGCCTCAAAGAGATTCTTGTTTCTTAAAATGGTAGTTTATAACACTTGTCAATCACTGCTCTCCAAACGACATGTCTTGAGTTTTTCACCCTCAGCCAACCTTTTGCCTTTTATGAAAAACTTCTGCCAAAATACTAGTGTTGAATAATTATTCTGGTATGCTTCAAATACTAGCTAAGGAAGCGATCACTCTGATTTAAACTGGTGAGGTGTTTCTATTTAAGATATAGATGGATTAATGAAAAAACGTATTTAATAATGCATATTCCTGGCAGCACCTACAAAACTTGAAAATCAACTGTAAAAGTTCTTTATCTAGTGACATTATAGTCAAGCCATGTTGGAGTTTAACACTGAACTTCACTTGGAAGTAAATGCTCCTCTGACCCCACAGATTGACCTGATGTTTGGGAAACTAAGCTCAATCTTCTCTCATTTTCATCACCTGTATTGACATCTAACAATTCATCATCATCATCATCATTATCAGTCTGCAAACTTGTGTAATTTATTATTCCAGTGGCATTGATATAGTTTTGGTGCCTTTTATGCCTAGAAGGCAATGAGATTGATGATTAAGTAGCCCAATAACAAAGAAAGAAGGCTAGATGCTTGGGGTATAGATTAATCTGTTAATGATGTCCAAAAAGTCAATCCTGTTTTTTAATTAAGAAAAAAGAGCAGGATCTTGTATGAACACTCAGATGACAACTACTTGGCTAGCAGTTGACAGTTGCAAACTACCCAGGTAGCTAAATGAAAAACCAACTTCATTTGGTTTGTGGAAAAATAGCAATTATCTGCAGAAGTCCCAGTTAGGACGAGGTTTGCCTTAAATATGCCAGTATTCAATTGGTTAACAACTTGTAGTGTCCAAGCCTCCTCTACTTTTATGACAACAATCCTGTGTTGAAACTAAGTTATTTGAAGTTGAGTCTCAAGTCAAGTCCCTAGGTAGTTGAGTCTGAAATTGGAGCAAGCTATCTAATATCTTCCTTTGGGAAATAACCTCAACTAGCATTAGCCTGGCTTAAATATTTGAATGTGCCCATGACCAGTAAATGGTTAATATTGTATCTACAAGGTATATGTTATTATATATATTAGATATATATTACACCAATGATGAGTACCATGAAGGTTACAGCGTTGGTATGAAAATATAGAGTGCTCAATACCATTAGTGGTAGAGGGAATAAGTAAATACAAAAGACGAAATATTGTTGTCGCTACTCTGAGTTTCACGTGCTCCAGCGATCATCAGGCGATGATCAGAGTTGCCTGATGATTGCCTGATGATTGCCTGATGATCGCCTGAGCGCGTGAAACTCAGAGTAGCGACAGCAATATTTCATCTTTTGTATTTACTTAGATATATATTATATATATTATATTTTCTATTAGTTGTATAACTGGCTTGGGTTTCCCTGGTCACCCTAAATCCCTTGGCTACTCTGAGGATCACCTTAATGGTACAGTAAATATATAATCTTTATCCAGTATTAAAATAGACATTCCTACAATGGCAGGGATATAAATAGACATTTGTTGGAGTTGTACTCCTTGAATCTGTACTATATACTGCACTCCTAAGTTACCTGTACCCCATAATGTCTCTCCCCTCCCAACTCAAAACGTCCTAATTACACCACAGGGAAATATCCTTTCATGTTGGTATCTTGAAAACAAACATTCTCATCTGTGCCTTATCAGAAACGATTTTCAATGATTGGCATCACAGGCTTGTATACAATCAGAAATAAAAACAGAAAGAAAGACAGAAAGAGAGACTCATATTTTAGTACTTTGATGCATTTGCTTGTAATTAATTTGCAATGTTTGAAATTTGCCTTGAAATTTGCCAGGAATGGGATATAGAATTGACATGGGTCCATTTTTGGAGTTTTCGTTTAATACATAGACCTTGCCTGGGTACCTTATATTTATTTAATTTCATTAATGCATTTTGTCGTTGTCTTACCTTATACAGTACACAGCAACAGTAACAAGGACAAGAATAAGAATACCTCCACTCACTGAAGCAGTGATAATGACCTCTGTTAAACAGAATACAGACAAAATAGATAAGGTAAGGTCTGGTAAGATATGCAATAGCAGGACTGTAGCAAGCTTCTAAGTAGTAAGGGGAGCTGACAAAAGTTTTCAACTCTTTGTTTACCAGGCCACCCAATACCGGCCCCTTTTATTATTTTACTCTGTCTAACGCCAGATGATTTTACTAATCAAAGGGAGACCGCTCGGTCAACAATGGCTTAAACCCATTCCTCCATGCCAATCTAAAGTTTTATGACTTTACTAATTTAATAGCGCTGCGCGCTAATACTATTTTTAGACATGAAACTCAGACAAACAAACTGAAATTGACAACAAATAATTCCCAAATGCACTGTTTTCTATTGTTTGGAACACAGAATTAACGAGAAAACTCAGACAAACATTGCAAATTAGGCACTCTGACGTCATTCGCGCGCTTCGTATTACTTAGGTTATCGGAAATTGGACCAAGGCAAATATTGAAATAACTTTATTTCGGCAAATCCGTGATATAATTACTTTTTAATGTTTACTCTGAAAATTACTAGACATGGCCCACCAAACTTTTCTTTCAGCTTCCGCGAAACCTACGGGTGTTTCTAAATGTGCTGGCCTCATTACATGTTTCCTGATGTGTGGTCTTCATGAATATTATATTCAGAGCCATATAGGAGAGGTTATGAGGGCTGAGTTACATTTAGCCCCCGTATCCTCTAAAAATTTTTCGAATAGTTCATCCAAAGTAGCGTCCTCACTTTTGACTTTCTCTGGCTATGTACTTACTGCCCTCAAAACATATCAAGCTGGCGTGTGCCTATCGTTATTTTATTTTAGACATCTAAATCTGAAATAAGATCGGAAACTTTGTACTGCACATGGAAGAAATTCCGGGCGCATAAAGAAGCGTGCATAAGCGTGAACTCAAACGTTACCTCCGGACTTTGCGCCCGTTACGTCGGGCGTTAAAAGCACAAAGTTAGGAAACTGAAAAGTTCTTTAATAGAATTGAAACACTGCACATTCATCCTCATGGATAGCTTTAAGTTGTCGCGAGAATATCTCGTACACTTAAGTTGGATAATAACTCGCCTCCAATCCCTGTAGGCTAGATAGCTCAACAGGTAGAGCGGGCGGACCGTATTCCCGAAGGTGCAAGTTCAAATCCCACTCGTGTCAACTTTTTCAGTTGACTTCAGCAGTGTAGGTTAAATGTGAATTTATTGTTTCATATTGCCCTCAGGATGAAAAGTTCTTCCGTGGGCATTTTAGAAAGTTTCCCATCTGGAATCTGAAAAGATGGAGGTCCAATGGACAACCTACTGGAGCCTAAGTTAGCTATCTTTTACAGGTCTAAACATACAAATGAAAAAATTTCTTAACTCTAACTGGCTGAGAGCAGTGCAATTTAAAAATGTTGTGCCGAAAGTGCCGAAAAAGATTTAATGGAAATTTCTTCACGCTCAACACATCCCGATCGTCCAAACTAGAAAAAACTTGGACGAGGGGCCGAGCAAAAATAGTGGCCGACCGTAGCACTTGCGAAATACTGATCTGATTCGACACTATTGCTCATCGCACTGAGCATCTTGTACGCGTACATACAACCATATTAGTTGCTTATTTCGCAGTATAGCTGAACAAAACAAACGCAGGCACTAAACAGCACATAGATAGCTCTGTTTGGTTAATTGACCCAGTTGTTATTAGTTTTAGTTAATTAAAATTAGAGTGTCATGTTTTCTTGTGTGATTTTTTAAACAGTTGTTTCCTTTATACGAGACAACAGACCGTTAGCCATTCCTCTGATTAACTCCTGAGTCAACAGGTCCATAGCAGCAACAATAACAATCTATTTGCACCTCTAACTAGACATAAAGTTAAATACTTACTAAGACCATTTCGCGACTAGCTCCCAACTTGACCTGTAGCTCAGTTGGTAAAGCGTCGGACTAGTAAACTGAATTGTCGCCGGTTAGAATCCCTGCCGGGCCAAGTAGATTTTTCTCTACTTGTCCGGTGTGGTTCGTCACTCGGAGTAACTTCTAACATCATTATTCTCTACCCGAGTTCATCTACTCTAGCCATTTAACACTACAGATGTTAATATGATGTGACCAAATTTTAAACTGCCATAAAACTGGAACGATTTAACCGAATTTTAAAATTTTTTCTCGTATGTGCTAGCAATCATACCTAGTTTTAATATCGCCAATAAAAAATTTTGCCTGTAGGGGCACTTTAAGCTACATACTGTTACATCAATAAATATAAGAAAATTTTAGGCGTCAGAGTAACGAAAATAACTATGTAAAGCTAATCTAATTGGCCAAAAGATTAGCGATAAAATAAAATGTGGTGTTCCACAAACTTGACATAGTTTGATGTAAACATTAACTGAAATACCTAAGTTTCCATGGTGGCCCGTTGGTTTAAGGACAATCCTTATATTCACTGTTGTACTACGAGGTGGTGTTCCTTGATCTTTGACTTCAACTATTACATTAACATCGTCACAGCAGTGGGGATTTCTTATCAGGAAAATTGTACCATTGTCACGATCAATATGGAATGCTCTCTCATCTAAATATGGAGAAACTAACCACAGAGAACTTTGTACATTAGTGGAAGAAAAGTAATCCTTTCAGACAATGAAAGTCTAAACTTTCGTTTGGCGTTTATTGTTATTTTAAAGAAACAAAAACGGCGCGAAACAAAAAGCAGAACCAAAGTTGAAATAAGAGTTGGACCACTTTCCTGTTGTTGACTAACTGAAGGAGGGGGTACCAAGGCTGTCAATGAAAGAAACTTACTTTTTCCTCTGTTACCTACGTGTTAGCAACACCCCCGACCTCTTGATGGTACCAAACATGAAAAATTAAATACGTTTGCTAATCAAATATATTCTTGAAGAAAAAGTTAATGTTTCTTTTACTGAATTAATTATGCAGCGTCCTGATCTTATAAAGTTGGGTTTCTCCCAGTCTCAGAAATTAAATATTCTTTATCTCCGATGACCGTAGGTTTTGTTTTGTGAACGAAATAAAAAAATTGGAAGCTGGTTTTAAAGAGACCTTCAAAAAATCGTAATAGTGTCATATTTTTTTAGGTGATAAAGACACGCTCGTTTTGTCGTCGAATTTATTAGTAATTGTAATGTATACACGGCCCTTTGAAAATCAGTTTTAAATATGGAAAGTTGTGTGTATGAAGTATGCAGTATGAAAAGCTCTTTAAAGAAACAATAAATCTAACAATACTACCGTTACTGCTACAGCTGTTGATAATAATAATAATAATAATAATAATAATAATAATAATAATAATAATAATAATTATAATAATAATACAATAACATACATACATGCATACATACATACCATTTACCAGATAGTATTTTATTATCCCGTTATAACCTGAGTCACGATCGTGTGCTATCACTTGACCAATACATGTTCCCAACGCAGTGTGCTGTATTAAATAAACAGACATTTCTTAATTCGAGGTTATTATTTACAATGGTTTGGATTAGACCAAAAAACGAGACAATGTGGTGATTCTTTCTCGAGGAAAATTACTGGAAATACCCATATCTAGTAATAACCACGATTAGTGTCGAGCTCAATGGAGATATCTTGAAAGAAGGTTATTTTGGCAAAAATAAGTTAAAAAGTCAAACGTATCCTTGCTTCCCTTTTAGTGTTAACAGACAGCCTGTTTAAACATTACAATTTTGTTTTGACGTATTTATTTGCATTTAATTCTGTGATAATTGTGGGTAAAAATAGATCTTGATAGAAAGAGTGAGTCGTTCGACAGTAAACTAATTGACGCAAGTTGATTATGAATAACCTAACAGAATTGGGCTTGCCGGTAAACGGTGGGATTACCTGTAAAGCAAATTAATTTTTAGTGCACACATGAGTCAAAAATAAAGAACAGGTTCCAGCAATACGAGAGAAATAAGACACATTTTACATAATTGACCAATTCGTAAGGGTTTCTGGGATTATTTAGGTGGGCGCGGGAAATTTAAAATGGCAACTTCAAGGCAAAAATACTACTCAAGCTTGAGAAAAGTTTTCCTAGAAGATGATGTACAGGAAGTAAGGAATCTACAGGTCAGTCTAGTAGAATGCACGGCTCCACATCTCAGAATATGGCTGTTATGTAGAGGGGGGAAAAAACAGTGGCAGACAACCAGAACTTATCAAGAGGTTAGTTTCGCGTGTAAAACCGTATTCTATCTTATGACAATTCGATACGAAGCAATTAACATTCTCGGGCATTTTAAGTGTTGGAAACAATCAACCTTACTCATGAAAACGACGCCAACATAAACTTTATTTTGAAGATTTGTCCACCCAAAATATCCCAGAACGATTACCACGTCAAGCCTGGACTCAGTCACCCCGATGTTTCTGGAGTGGTCAACACGTGAACTGGTCCATTTACACGAATACGAAGCCGCGTCTTGTGTTAAACATGGGTTACGTAAGGTATAAACATTATTTTTGTCTCGTTTATACGCCTTCACGCCTTCTGTAAGGTGTCACTTTGGTAAACCGCATGATTTTCCCGGAACACAGGACTAATATTCTACATGGAGGTCTTCGAATTGAGTGCCATCCACTCCTTTAACCTTTCAGGAATTCCGTCCACACCTTAAACCTTACTCTAATGATTTTGTTACACTTTATTTTAATGGAAAGACACTACCTACCTCGTTAAGTTCTATTTGTCGTGGTGCATCGATAATCTTTGGCGTGTTATCATTGACATCCGACACATCTATAGTTACAACTGCCCACGAGGATTTCGCAGTGTTTGGCACTTCTTTAACAGTGGCAAAACACATGTAATGTTTGGTTTTTTCATAATCTAACTTCGCAGCCACGCGGATCTCACCAGATCTCGAATCAATATCGAACGCATCTCCTGGACAAAGAATTGAATAGTTCAAATAGGATTGACCGGAAAGTTCTGTGTCTACAGCCGTCACTTTGAGGACAGAGGTACTTACGTTTGCGCCTTCGCTTACTTTAGCTGTGTATTGAGATTTTAAAAAGTTTGGTTTCGTAACATCGACGTTCGTGACTATGACTGTGACCTCTGTAATAGTTTTATATCGTTCACTATCGTGCTTATCAGGAGGCAGGTTTACATACTCGGCAGCGATCTCGAGTGTGTAATTTTTTACCGACAACTTTCCTTTGGTTGTTATTACGCCGGTTTTAGAGTCGACCTGGAAAACATGGCTGCTATCGCTGTAGATAGAATAAAAAACGGTGTTCTCATCATGGGTGTCTGGATCATAAGCATGCACTTTTGTTACCCTTGAACCAATAGGAGCAGTCTTGATCATGGTAGCCTTGTACTCTGGTTTTTTAAACACAGGATGGTAGTTTGTCCTGTTTCTGTTAGGTCCATAACCTTGGACGACCAAGAATACAATAGTTTGACCACTCCGTGGTGGATTGCCACCATCCATTGCCTGGACAGACAAGATATAGCTTGAAGAGAAATGAAAGGTTTTGAATGTTTAAAATCAAGAGTTATGAAAGCAAAATTACTTGAAAGCGCCATGAAAACTAGAGTGTTGGACTGGAAAAGAAACAATGAGAAATAGTATAGTGCAGTGGTTCTTAACCTGGGTTCGATCGAACTCCAGGGGTTCGGTGAGTCAGTTTCAGGGGTTCGGCGGAGGTCAAGACACACACAGAGAAGTGTGTCCGTTCCTTTCACTCCACTCGTATGATTCGAGTTACGTTTGTGTGAAATTCATGTTTTGTTGGTTTTGTTCTTTGAACACAGTGATTTTGTGTGCAACTGATGCATGGTTCATTTTGTGCACTAATAAAATATATACCTGTGTTTTGAAGAAATCACATTTTATTTTTCCTATTACAAAGGGTTCGGTCAGTGAATGCACCGATGAAACTTACGGGATTCAATACCTCCAACAAGGTTAAGAACCACTGGTATAGTGTTCGAAAAGAATTTTGGAAGATAGTTTAGAAGATGAAACGAGCTTGAAAAATGGCAGAACTACTTCAATGATTGTTGTTGAGGCGACTAAAAACGAGAAAGCTTAACAAAACGAACTGGATAAACATGCTTAAATGTTCAATGTGCAAAACGGTTCTTCATCCTATAGTAACATATTTACTATGCTGAATATGCTGAACACAAATTTACGTTTATGTGGAACTTGGCGTATATTAGACTACCAGCGAACGTTCGTCAAGCTAGTTACCTCAGAAAAACGATTTCTAAGCCTTAGACGGGGATCGAACCTTCCAGCAACCTTCTGATGATCGGTGAGACGCTCTAACCATTGAGCTACCAAGACTCAGACGGTGAGCTTTGGTGCAGGTTTGTCATATGTACTGCCCAAGCGGAAGCCAATGGTTAGAACGTCTCATCGATCATCAGAAGGTTGTAGGTTCGATTCCTGTCTAGGGCTCAGAAATCGTTTTTCTGAGATAACGAGCTTGACGAGCGTTCGCTGGTCGTCTGATACTTACTATGACTTAGCTAACAATCCATAACGTGAGAGTGATATGACTCCGGAAAGTTTGTCAATAACAAAGATGTAACTGTCAGGCGTGTCCAGCAATTTGTACTTTATTTCTCCGTTTTCACCAGCGTCATCATCTGTTGCTATCACCTGGATAATATCTTCACCTGGATGTAGATTTCCAGGAATTGTGGCATTATAAATAGATTGTTCGAATACAGGCAAGTTGTCGTTGGCGTCGAGGATTTTTACATGGATTGTAGTCGTTGCATTAGCTGCGTCCTTGAATTCGTTGTTAATACAAGTAATTTTGAGATAAAACTCTTCCGTCGCTTCACGATCAACAAGTTTTTTCCTTGCACGAAGGCTGAAGAATTTTGTGTTGTAGCTATAACGTTGATAGTTTTGAGTGATGTAGAAAGTGTTGCTATGGTCACCTGAAATGAAAAGTGATATACATTTTAGCCCACGTGACTAGATCGAATATTT
Organism: Nanipora kamurai; assembly: GCA_036872915.1. NCBI lineage: Eukaryota > Metazoa > Cnidaria > Anthozoa > Scleralcyonacea > Helioporidae > Nanipora > Nanipora kamurai. The sequence goes on along the minus strand of JBAHVQ010000490.1, from coordinate 368,771 downwards.
GATCCATGCCAAATTTATTTCGAGATTTACTGATTGCTTATGAACCTAGTGTGAGGTCGGCGTGGGAAAGTGTTTGCCTGAGATTTTGTAGCTCAGTCTAAACGAAAAAAACAACGAAGGCAAATACTCTCCCGTACGGATCCAATGACCGTTGTATAACTGGATTGCGGATGAACCCCTGGAAAATGTCCTCAAAAGTCCACCATCTTGGTATGTCATAAGCCCTCCTCAACCAATCACATGCAAGATTTGTTTCATGAGCTGGAAAAGGGGCATGGGACCAAACTTGAGAGAAAGCAAGTTTAGTGAGTTGACAACAGTTTGAAATTGATTACGGTTGACCTTGACATGATTGTTGTATAGTCCGTAGACAGATGTGTCAGAGACGCTGATTTCGAGAATTCACTGTACGCTCTCGACCAATCATAACAGAGATAGTGAGTTCAATATATAATAATATAATTTAATCAGAAACAATTACTGAGTCTCCAGATCAAACCTTACACACTCACACCAGCAACGTTGAGATAATTTTGTGATATTATGTGGCATAGAAGCTGCTTGCCACTACATCCTTACCTTTTGTTATGTAACATTTTATTGGTGTCCGCCTGTAATACCAACGATAAGCTACCTTCTCACGAACGCCGAATGTTAAAACATTACTATAGGCAGTATATGACCAGGGTTCTGTTCCATTTTCTTCCTGCACGTCATAGGTTATGTTGCTGTATAAGTCAACAAATTCCAGGGTGGGATCTAGCAAAGAATGATGCTAAATTAGTCTAAGAAGGGTGCATAAATTGTTGACTTCATGTAAACTACACAGAAACTGATTACACCTTAATTTCTTTTGAATTTTCCTCATGAATTATTAATGAGTTTAATAAGGTATTATATATATATTATGGTTTTCATATCAAGTAAGTGTTTTGTTAATTTTCTGGGCTAACTTTCCACCATTGGCTCTAATTTTTTCGTTCTAACTCAGTCGATTTGATTAACTGGGAAGCCATTATGAAATTAACTGCGTTTTGTAGTGTATGGTAAAACTGCCGACTAGTATAGTAAGTGTATCGACTCCTGTAAAACGTAATTCTCTCGGCCTCGATGACAGCGCTGAGCTTACCGAATCGACTCGTTTTTAAGACCTGGACAAAATATCTTTCTCATATGGACCTCTTAGCTTGTAATCAATATACAATTATCATATCTTACCGATGAGTTCCACAAATATTCGTGACGATCGTGTCACGAACTTTCCCATGGTTGCAACACATACCACTGTAGAGGAAGTCGAATTTAACTTCTTCACGTCCAGTGTACTGGACTTACTAATGACCTAGAACATTCAGAAATGGCGTTGGATTACGATATTTGTCATCCATCACTGTACTCATAACAATCTCTGTTATCAGTGATTTATTATTCAACTTATTACTCCTGCCTCGTCCAACTTTTCCTTCGATGTTTCACCACACCGTCTTCCTTTCATTTAAAATGTTTTTATGTAGTCTTTCATTTTTGCCTGGTCCTTCTCTCTTTACTTTACATCTCATGTCATTCACGGTCCAGATTAGTGGCAGTCATACAAGTTCCAGTCCAGGACAACCTTGACTAACTGCAAATGCGTGGAATGGGCTTCTCGCGTGAACGGTCACCGATAACCACAAATTAACGCCTGGGTATTATTGTCTGCCACTGGAATATGAAAACTTCAAATGTTTTCAACAGAAGAGTGGCTAAATAATGGACCACCGTTGTCCACATTTAAGACAAAGCAGAATTACGCGTTTTAAGATGTTTAAAAGCTGTTTACGAAGAATGGCAAACGCGGGAAAACTAGAACCTGAGCCAGCTGTACAGTGACCAGCAGACCACAGCTAACCTAGTGCAGTGCACTCAAATAAGACTGGAACGCTAGCTCGACCGGAAAATTTGAAGCCAAGATGGCGGAAATTGAAGCCTGTCTTGTAG
>JBAHVQ010000490.1:355528-366694 GCA_036872915.1 Nanipora kamurai | reverse complement strand
TACGAGCGATTTTTGTATGTGACATGATGGTCAAGTCCATCATCTTAACACCATGTTTAGCGTAAAAGTCTCACATATATATATATATATATATATATATATATATATATATACATACATATACATAGTTCGATGACGACTGAACTAAAACTTGTAAACGTTGTCGCCTTTGAGTAAATCTACATTCAATTACCGGAATAACGATCTCGTTACAAGGTTGTTCAAGGTCGATGTAGAGACCTCTTTTTTTCACGAATAAATAGAACTAGATACAATAAACAGCACAACACAAAAAAGCCAAATCTGTTTCTTTAAAAACCGTCTGTATTGAATTCAAAACGTACGGTAGTTAAAATTCTCAGTCTTATAAGACTCTGTCCAGAGATTTAATAAAATATACTTTAACTTTAAAAATTACGAAAATTCGAGACTAAAATAGATCTTAGTCCAACGTCTGATTACAAAATAGCCTTCTAACGTAAAGAAAATAAACCGCGAACACAATGAGCCGCAAACTGTCCTTAAAATGGTTGAAGATGAAGTTAGTTCGAGATCAAAATCAGTCATGGTTGTTTTTAAAGTCGTTTAAATACTCACACAAATACACTGTCTGCGGCGAATTTTGTCTGCGGCTTATTGACACTCCTATAAGGCTTTACAGGCCTAAGAAATGAAAACTTCATGCCGAGCGTGAGGAAATTTTCACGCCAGTATCTTTTCAAGACACTGCCTTTGAACAGTTGCGGAGTGAAGAGCTGCCTGTTTTCTCTGCTGTGGTCCGGAAAATATATGAATGAAAAGTAACACAGTCCTTTCCGTTTTCTCACCTTTCTCCTTTTCCGTTCACCCAGTAAACTGGCTATGGCTTCGTCAAAATTAAGGACTAGGACCGCAGTTAAGGCATACAAATCGCACATACTGAAGTTGTTCCTGACAGACATAATCGTTGGTTTATTTAGTGTGCCAAAATACTCACACAAATGCACCACTGAGGACTGATTTCAGCTGACTTATTTTATAGCCCTAATGTTATAAGAAATCGCTCTAATGTGGTTTTTCCGCAGTGATTTGCATTCAAACAGTAGGAAAATTAGTACAGTAAAATCTCTGCCAAGCCTTCCTTGATAGCAAAATCTATTAAGGATTCATTTTTCTGTTTAGTGTTTGTCTTCCACAAAAGAAACGTGCACCTGTGATATTTTTTGAAGAAAGTCATTACTCTTGGATATATCGTGCTTTTTTATTTCACATCACTAAATAAATATAGAATTCATGTATTCTTGCTTTGAAATCGCCCTGACGTGGAAAGTGCACTAAAATTAGCAGTGAGGACATTTCTCATCTTAAGAAATAGATACCGCTTTTAAAAATTTGGTTGCCCTTGAATGCTAAGTCTTCGCAATGTAGGAAACGAGATGGTATCTCGACAATTAAGACTGGGCTTTTCTTTTTTCATTTCTTGGTTTTCTGGATTGGCGGCGGGAAGTACCCGTAGACCACATCTCAAGACCTCGAAATTTCTAATTAGTCTTGGTCCTATTTGGACTTTCCATACTCAATATGATGACATGGCGACAAAACTGAGGCGAGACCTAGTAACATAATCATAAGTAAATGAGTCACACGGCAGATTGGTACTGTCAAGTTGGAAGGTTGATCTAACCTTTTTTTGGCACAAAGTCAATCTAAAAACGACCTCCTTTTTCAGTAAAATAAGTAATTTTCAAGTGAGAGTAAAAAATAGAAATTAAAAATTTTGCAATAAAATTTTTGTGACAGCAGGTTTCACGGAAATGTCAGTGGTTTGTTGGGTTTTAAAACTAGATACATTTTGTTAAAAAACTGACGAAGAGTAAGAAAAAGTCCTACAGCCTTAGAAGGCATACTTCAGATAATTTTTGAGATATTAGCGATCGAAGTCAGCGCGGGGCACTTTCCATTCAGCCCATCTTTGATGGGGTTGATGATATACAATCATGGCACTCCCCAAAACAGGGCTTCATAGAGTTTTTACGGTATTTTCTTGACGGAAACGTTAAACCTCCAAGAGACGATATTTTTTACGAAAGTTTGATATGGGGTCCTTGTATAGAACTGGATCAAAACGAACACTTGAATGAAGCAAAGGCATGTACCCAAACTCCTCCACGAATGTCTCAAAGCATTTCTTTCTCGCTTCAAATTTTGAAAAATGGCTCTTCGTCGCAGATTGTCTCCTGTACAAACTTGCTAAGGATTCTTTATACGGTTTATGTCCCAGAACTTTTATTGGTGGCTGTCTAGCCACGTGAGCAACCACAAAATTCATAGCGATGTCTTCACACGTGTCAGATGTCGCGACCAGTTGACGTATGGAGGAAGGAAGGCGGTGTGTATAGTAATAATTATAGAATCTAAAAAAAGACATCGGTATAAGAATGATAGTAGTGGGGCGGTTCAGTGGCGGCCAGAGGTAAGATATAAATAGAAAGGAAAAACCAAACGGCAAATGGTTTCTGATGATCTCGTGGAACAGCAAAAGATTAAACCGTAAAAAAGATTCACAGCAACAAAAGACCGCACTTGCAATTAGGGAGGAAGAGTAATTGCGGAAACCATTAAATACACAGTAACTACGAAAATCGATAATATATTTAATTTATTCGACGTTTCGACTAGGCTTTAGTCATCATCAGGAAAGATAACGATGACTAAATGATGATGACTAAAGCCTAGTCGAAACGTCGAATACATTAAATATGTTATCGATTTTCGGAGTTACCGTTGTTGTGTATTTTATTAAGAAGAGTAAACTATTTTTCAATTCTTGTTAATTTGTCTTCACAATTTGCAGAGGAGGAAGTCATGTTTTGTGCTGGGTGTTCGATTGATGGTTTGCAATCAATCCTTTGAGATCCAAAAGACTATGTAACGGAGCCTATGTTGGTATACAATGGCATTTAGTGAGATTCTTTTTCTGAAGTCCCATCAAAAGGGACGCCACGGTGTCACCTGCAGACTATCAATATATCCGAGATTGGACGTTAACTTATTCCTGTCCGAGGACTTTTCCCTTGACCGAGTAAAATCGTCTGGCGTTAGCCAGAGTTAAAGGGTTAAATGATAAAGTTTAGATTTTCTCATCATCACCGTCTCTATTATATGGTCAAATTGGAACCCGGTACCTTATTATATAATAATTATAATTATATAGTCCACAATGGCAGAGCAATCAGGTGACCGCTTCACTGGGCGATACCCAATGGTTTTCCCTGGCCATCGTTAACATTTCTTTGTAGGCCATGGTACCAAGCTAGTGCAAAGTAATTGTCACGTCTTAACCAACCTGTGATAAAATGCAGCACTGGTCAAGATCATTGAGCATTCGTTTGTCCATTGCGACGAATAAACCCATTTCAAGAAACTTTTATCCCAATAATGACGTCGGCAAGGAAATCCCACAATTCTTTGAGGAAATTTGCGCCAAACTAGAAATGCGAAATTAATCTGCGAAGCAAAAAAATAAATTGACTAGTGTTGGACATCACCAAAGTGGTGATGTTGGACATCACCAAAGTGGTGATGTTTAGGATTATCTGCTTGGACAACTAGTGAACATTCGTTATCTCAGAAAAACGACTTCTTACTTCCGCTAAGCACTACATATGACGAACCTGTATCTCAGCTCACCATCTGGGTCTTGGTAGCTCAATGGTTAGAGCGTCTCACCGGTCATCAAAAGGTTGCGGGTTCGATTCCAGTCTAGGGCTCAGAAATCGTTTTTCTGAGATAACGAGCTTGACGAACGTTCACTAGTCGTCTGATATTTATTAAGTTCCCACATGAACCAAATTTGTGTTCGGCATTACGTATTATCTACTTGTTTTTACCGATGACGTTTGTCGTTGCTAATCTTTCGTAAAACGTGCCTCAGTCTGGTTTGTTTGTATTCGAATCAACTCGAAATTTTCTCGTCAAAACATACCGGTCTGTACTAACTAATTTCTACTAACCTCGTCAATATTTAGATTCGCATCTTCATCTAGGGACAAAATAGCATCCGTTTCAACCAATGCAGACGGTGCCATTCGACTGTTAGGATTCTATGAGACAAAAGCGCCGTGTTACAATAACTAGCAACATCTTGTTGAAAATATTATCGAAGAATGAAAAACCCAAGGTATAAGTGAAAACAGAGGCACTAAAAAAAATTTTCGACTTTATTTCAAAGTCACATTCAGACGATCTATAAATAGCTTACAAAGCTGGTGATATCATATGGACGGAATCTATTTACAAGTTAAAGAGCTGCCGACAAAGGCACATAACAGGCGAATAGAGAAGTGGGACAGATTACTCCATACATTTGTCGACAGCTCATTAATTTATAATTAGATTCCGCCTGTATTATGTCACCAGCCAGAGTCAAATACTAAAGTCTCCATAGGTCACTGAGGACCTATACGGGCAGGAGGATTTAATGGTATACAGTGTAAATTTGCAACAAATAGCTGATACCAAATTTACATGATGTATACAAAAAATAGTGCTGAATAGTTAAAGATTCGCGGTAATTAATAAGTTCAAATACCTTCACCGTTTTCGTTCGGCAAAGTTAATGTTGGAAAAACTCATGCCTTGTTTTTAGGTTTAAGTCGATTTTAGCTGCACTTGAATGTCAAACACTCACACACTGCCCCTGAACGGGCCCACAACCCTCTGATGACTAGTGAGACGCTCTAGCCATTGAGCTACCTAGACTGAGATGGTGAACTAAGGTGCAGGTTCGTCATATGCAGTACTGCCTGTATAAGTTCTTCTCACTATTACCATATAGTGACTTCTGCTTGGGAAGCACATATGGCGAACCTGCGGCTTAGCTTACCATTTGAGTCTTGGTAACTCAATGGTTAGAGCTTCTCACCGCTGATCAGAGAGTTGTGGGTTCGATTCCCATCTGAGGTGCAGAAATAATTTTTCCGAAAACACGAGCTTGGCCAACGTTCGCATGTCGTATTTAGATGCATTTGCTGGTTCTTCCAATGATTAATTAACGGTACCTTTTCGTCAGGACGACGTATGGCAATGGTTACATCAACTGCGGGCCATTTTCTCCGTTGAGGTATAGCATCGGGTGGAGTCCACAACACAACAATCTAATCAAAAAATTAAAATGATAGAATACAAGCCATCATTTTCCATGTATTGACGCTACGAATATTTTATCACGTTCTTGTGAAAAAAAAAACCCAAATGCTTTGTAACAAATATCATTCCAAAAATTTAAAGCTTTCCTGATGTTTGTCAACAACAAAGACAATACTATGGTGAATTAAAATGTCTTGGGATTACTGTTTTCATGGTACAGGTGAACAGACATGTAATTTTATGACTTAAACTTGATAGTGGCAGTGCTGTAACATTTATAAATTTTTTTTGTCCTACAGTTACCCAGATAAGGAACAGGAAATTAAATACAGCACAGCACTAGGCAAAGCCAAGTTGAGTAGTTAATTTCCAGTTATTTGTCAGTGAATGAGCATATGTAAACCCCAATAAATTATGAGTGAATAAATAATGCTTCAAGCATTTTAACTCTTTCCTGTCCAAAGACTTTCCCCTTGACGAGTAAAACTGTCTGGTGTTAGCCAGAGTAAAATACTAAAGTCTGCATAGGTTACTGAGGACCTATATGGACAGGAAGAAGTTAAGGAGATAGGTTTTAAACCCTTGTTAACTCTTTCCTGTCCAAGGACTTTCCCCTTGAGGAGTAAAATTGTCTGGTGTTAGCCAGAGTTAAATACTAAAGTCTCCATACATCACTGAGGACCTATATGGACAGGAAGGAGTTGAGATTCAATTTGAGCACACTGCATGACATTAAACATAGCAAAATAAATATTCTAAATAAAAATATGTCGTGACTTAGACTAGATACATAGTTGTCCAGTTTATGTCTATTCAGATATTCAAGCTTTCATTATTCACTTCAAAACCTCTTTTACAATTAAATTGCAAACACAACTGCTCTGATGGCTAACTAATCATGTTTTAATATCTGTGCTTTAATCACATCAAAGCATGGATATTATTCACGGCTCAGTATTGGCATGACATGCCATGCAACAACTAATCAGAACCCACAAATACAATATGTTTGTGTTTAAAAAGTAAACATTAAAAACTATCTGTCAAATCTCGTGAACATGTGTTTTATAAAGAAAGAATGAAATATATGGTGTGTTAGACAAAACTTACCTTTGCTGCATACGGAGATTTGGCAACTGTTTTAATTAGTCTGTGAATGGAAGACGATTCTTTCACAACTGATGTGGTTGCATAAATTACAGCTGTGAATTTAGAGGGAACTTGAAGACCTGTTTGCTGATAATAGAAAGGATAGTCTTGCAGGTTTCTAGAAAAGGAAGAAGGCAAATACAAGGATCCAGGAAATGTATTCCACATTGAATATTTCTTAGCCATATGTTTCTTGATACGTGAATAAATAGTCTGAAAAGAAAAACAAAAATTTACTCTGAGGTGAAATTACAAGGTTTCTTTTATGCTGTTAGAATTGGTACAGTAGTTCTTTGAAATTTTTCATTTACCTACCTCTAAAACAGTATGTACAATCTTATCTACAGATGAAAAATAAGCATCCCACAGGAAGAGCACTTGCTGTTTCATCTTTAATATCTGCTTATATGAGAATTCTCTGATAATGGTAGGAATTAATGTCAATAATCTTTCATCAGCAAATACTACAGCTTTTTGCCAGTCTATCATATCTGCAAAAGGCAATATCCAACCATTGCTTAAGATCAAAGGGATGCACCCTGACTCCAGGGACTCAAGAAACCGATAAGAGCCCAAGCGTCTTCCTCGTGGTACAAGACAAAAGCTTGTATTTGCCATTAATTCATTGTAATCATACCTAGAGCAGATAAAATAGGAAATATGAAACTGTTACAGAACAATAACCCATTGAGGGGCAAGTGCATGCTTTAGTATGATACTCTGGATAACACTGAAGTATTTTACTTCAGCTAATGCCAGATGATTCTACTAAAAAAGAGGATAAGCCCTTAATGTATTAAGGAGCAACAGCACACTTTAGTATTTTGCTCAGATTAATGCCAGATGATTTTACTTGTCACAGGGATGAGCCCTTGGCAGGGTTAAAATCAGAATTGATGTCCCATTTAACACAAAAGAGTCTGAGAGTTGATTATTTGGACCATATGTTTGAACTGAAAGCTACTGAAAATGAGGTTGCACTTACAGTGTATTTGATTCACTCAGTGACAATTTGACTCAGCAACAGGTCTACTCATGAGAAGTAAAATAATAAAAGGGTCATATTTGGGTAGTCGTGTCAATAACCCCAGGCCAGGTCTGGTCAATGACTAAAGGCCAGTTAATCCACTGACAACCAGGCTAGTCAAGAGGTCTCCCCTTGATGAGCCAAATTGTCTGGCTATAGTCCAGAATATAAGACTACATATGCTGTTTTAGGGCAAGCTGGTCAACAACAGAAAAGCCTGCATAGAGATTTAAAGCAAGATTAGTTCAACTGATTCTTTAAATCTTTGAAAGACTAACTACAAAGCAAATGACTAAGAACAAAGAGATATACTTATAGCAACATTCACTTATCAGATAGTTTTGTTTCATTGACTTGGAACTTCATCACAACCAAAACAGCAGCTGGCCCAAGTAATACTTGTGACATTAGGGAATAAGCAACCCACTCAGAGAATAAATTTTGGTCTGGTTCCAAACCAAAATCAAACCCAATCAATTTTGGTAAACTTGATTAGATTAAAATAACAAGTCAGGGGATGAATCTGTGACAATTTAAAACAATGCTGTAAGTATGCAGTGTCATCCAATAAAAATTCCCTGAATATTGTCACACTGTGTCACTCATGCTTGAATGAACAGTTTGGCCTTTTGCATTTATTCCATCTTAGTCCAATTTCCTGTTAATTAGAATTTAATTAAAAGAATTAAAAGTCACCATAACTTTAATTTCATGCTTTGGTGAATGCTATCCTCAAACAAGTTAATCAGTGCAAGTTATCTATTACAACAAATGTTTTCAAAAGAAGCGTATAACCGTCCGAATTAGTGGGTTTTTTAAGTTTTTAAAGTATATGATTTTGTTATCAACCCCATGAGTGCTGGGGCTCCAGTCTGAACTAAATTAGAGTTCTGTGGCGTTAGAATACGTACGGCGAAGACATACACGTAGTCAAAGGGTTATATAGGCTACACAATTAAAAACACCACGATTAGTTTTGCTGAGACAGCAGGGATCGTTCACTGAACGTTTGTTAGCGAACATAAGTTGTTTTCATAAGGTTCCGACGAAAACTCCACTTTTTTATGCGAAAGCTTAGAGTAAATAAACACACCATGACTCGAAACGTCCGCTGGAATCATCTGATTATCCAGAACCTGTCCAGTAACAAGATTACGACATTAATCATCGCAGCTAAGTCAAGTACTAAAGATATTGCTAAGTACGGAGATTTCGCGGTATAGAAATTAGAGGTCTTCAGGGTCAAGAACTTTTCAAATTGTGACTTGTTGCGATTGGACCCGCTGGTGTATGACAGCGAAAGGAAGTTGTACTGTTTGGTAACAATTCTTCGCTGTTTGCCTAAATATTGAACCAAACTGACTGAACTTACTTGTCATATAATCCGTTGTCTTTATCGCATCGTTTGTCCTTTATTTCACGCCAATTTCTCCCATGTTTACAAGTGGTTAACATAATAATGTCGCGGTCGTTGTGAATATGATACAGAGAGTTTCTGCTCTCACTTCCCACTCCGCTCAAATATCTCTTTCCTTTGAAAGCCAACTTGTACTTTTTTAACACAGGGAAGACGTTTTGAGAAGATGGCAAATTGCCTCCACCGAAGTGCGAATGTGTTTTAGGAAACAATGGCAGACTAATGTCAAAGTTAGGTCGGTAAGTGTGAATAGAAATAGACGCCTTGGCGACAACTGCCTGACCCGTGTCCACATTTAAATCTTCTTTATAATCCGGCCAACTCCCAGAATATAAATTGAAGATAACATGATTCCTCCCCTGATTCCAGTGGGGGAGAGTAGATATATCCTTTCCCAAACGAGATACGAAGTCAGTACTCAGTCGGTCTCTGTCTAGAGTATCGTAAGACGGTATAAAAAGACAGGCCTGTGTCGGATCGTCTGTGTAGTACACACTCTTCTTAACGGCACGAATTACTTTAGCATAGGCCGTCGATACTCTTTGACCATTCTCAAAGGGATACACGTAAACTTTGAAATCGCGCGTACACTTTTCGAAATCGAAGCAAGTTTCCATTCGGCATGATCGCCGCACTGTGCTGCTATTTTGAAAATCACGTCTTGTCTTTACCGTGGATTTCCTGTCCAAAAGACTGTATTCATCTCCTTCCTCTATGGAAAACTGAAGACTGTCTTGGTCGATAGATTGTTCGGGAAATTGGGAATAATAGTAGAAAAATTTGAACCACAGCAAGAAAATTCCAATGAGGACAAGCCAAGATAGAAGAAGGAGCCTGGTCTTCACTTTCATCTACGGCGACTGAAAACCAACACATCTATGAACTAGTCGATTAAGCTAAAAGGTACAAGAACAAATAAATAATTAGTCCTTTCTGAGAGTTTTCATAACATTCGCAATGAAAATCTCGAACTATGAAGAACGAACACTAAAGTAATATAAAAACTACAGGAAATTACGTCACTAGATTCGGTCAATACAATCACAGTTTCCGGAATTGGCTTCCGACAGTTTAATGGCGAACGATAATCCAAAGTTGATTTTAGAAGTTTTTATTTTTAGAGTGGTAAGGTAAAGTCTTTCAAGGAGACTATAGGCTTCAATGGAATTTTCAAATGTAAACAAATAAATGATATCGAAGTGATTACAAAATAAGCGCAAAGTTTGAAAAAAGCGACAGTGTCTGCTGAACCTGTAGGGAACCTAATAGTGTGCCCACACTCCACTGCAAAGGAGGTAGATATTTCCCACTAGTCCGTTCTGTTCAAACAGGAAAAATACATTGAACTTTACTTTGAAGCATACCTTTGACGTTAACTATATATAGTGAGAGAGGAGGTAATTAGATTTTCAAAAGTGCATCTCAACTGAACCAGTGGTAACATATGTCCTGCTAGCTGGTGAGAATGAGACTTATCGTCTGTCGAATTACTATTTGCGTGACATTTGTTTTCTGCTGCTAAACACACAGACGGACCTCAAAGTGTCGTCTCTTTATTCCAAGTGTTACTTGCATATCGTGACCTTTTTAAGTGCTGGGTGTCACAGCCTGTTGCCTCTCTTAACCAACCTAGTTTTACGGACCAAATTATCTGTTTGATAAATCGAGGAAAAAGTTTTACCATACATTTCGCCAACAAGTTAAGTGTTTTCGTATCCATTTATCAGACAATTTACTGAATAGTCGTTTTTTTGTACCCACCCCCTGCCATTACATCGTTCCTAGCAGTACTTCAAGGGGTGCAAGTGCTATGGCTCTCCTCATTGTGCAGGAGCAGACAAATTGTCTCCTTGATGAGAACAACATTTTGTGTGTTTCAAACTTAACGATTTTGAATGAATATTATGCATTGTTGTATTAAGTTTCTTGAATATATTGTACCTAGGAATGAAACGTTAATTGAATTGTATGGTCATGTTTTTGTATTTATGTTTTGTTAATACATTTGAATTAATGGTCGAGTATCTTTTAGCTGCCCTTTTCCAATATACGTATACATATACATATACATATATACGTACACATAGTATTATGTTACTTACCTCAAAAAGTCACTACAGCCTGTTGTGACTTTTTGAGGTAAGTGACATAATACTATTTGCTCTATCTGCTTGGTATTGAGCCCTCTTTGTGTTTCCTAAACCAAAATGTTCATGTACATACCCATGCACTTAAATATACATTATATAATACAAACATGTTGATAGCAAGTATCCTGTGTGAAATCACATATGAAAGAGTGTCCAATGTATATATATGTATATATATATATGTACATATATATGTATATATATATATGTATATATATGTATATATATCAGCTATCGATTTACCAGGCGGGAATCGTAATTTGATGATAAATATTAAAGCCCAGCATAGTATTTTA
>JBAHVQ010000490.1:320504-355428 GCA_036872915.1 Nanipora kamurai | reverse complement strand
TAAGTGCGAATGCCTAGATATATAATTACAAGATTGGTGAATATGAATAAATTAAGTTCAAAACAAAGGGATAGAATGTATATATATGTATATATATATATTGCTTAGTAACCAGTGTTGCATGTCTCCCAGTTATACCGCGGCTCGTAAATTAGAATCTTGTTTACAAATTATTTCCACTTTTAACGATATTCCAGAAACATTCCAGGGAAATATTCATGCTTCCGCAATAATGTTTCCACATTCGCGCTGGCCATAGCATGAAGTACTTAACCAACTCCCCCTAGACATTTTGGACTGTCCACCCAGTCCAGGTGAACTGCAAAAAATCACTGGTCTGTATACTGGTTTGCTACATCTATGTCACATATTTTTGGGGAAGCCGTGCAAGAAATATCGGATTTCTTTTTGCCCAACGACTCGAAGAAACATTCGAGCAAATGAATCTTTGAACGACTTTTGATGGAGCTCGTGGTACTAGAGGGAAGATTATTCCTTGTTGATGGATATTTATAGATCCACCCTTCGACAAAACAAGCTGCTGTATATGTTTTCACTAGTTTCTGGTTTGTTCTTTCTTTACATTTTGTGGCTGGAGAGTTCAGCAACTAGTAGCACACTAAGGAACGTTCCTTACTACAGCCAAGACGATGAACTCCTGCTGTCTTCACCCAACCAACTGCTTCCAGTCCAAATGCAACCGAAACCTTGCACCATGCACACTTGTTTCGACTTCACCAAGTGTGATGATCAGTTTAAAGTCTATATCTATCCTTCGAAGGAAAAGGCCAAAATATCGTTAAATTATGCGAAAATACTAAAGTCAGTCTTCAGAAGTCGCTACTACACCGAAGATCCTAAACAAGCATGCTTGTTTTTGCCCAGTTTGGACCCTTTGGACAGAGACAGGTTGAGCACAAATTACCAAAAAAAACTAGAAAAAAACCTCAAATCTCTTCCATATTGGAATAATGGTGAAAACCACTTGATCTTTAATCATTATTCAGGAACCTATCCAGATTACAAAGATATTTTGGATATGGATACTGATAAAGCAATACTAGTTAAAGCATCTGTTTCATCTGAATCATTCAGGAGAAACTTTGACATCAGTTTACCATTGTTTTCTAGAATTCATCCCATAAGTGCAGCTGGACATTTACCCAGTTCTGTACACATTTTTCCATTTAGAAAAAAGTATGGGGTTTCATTCAAGGGTAAGCGCTATTTGAAAGGCATTGGTAGTGAAACACGAAATGCCATTTATAAACTGCACAATGGTCATGATATGATCTTGTTGACAACTTGTAAACATGGCAAAAAGTGGAGGGAAATTCAAGATAGAAGATGCTCCAAAGACAATGAACTGTATGAAAGGTAACTGTGATCAGTAGGGTTACTCTACAGTTGGCAATATTTTGTATTTATCTGCATGAATGTGAAATCTAAAGCCATTGAAATCAGTGCTCTTTGACAGGAGTGTACTGTAGTCAGGATCTCCATACTGGAGGTCAGGAAATCACAAGAAGCCATCTGGCCAGTAGAGCTGTGGATGATGTCTTTTATGTATTCTACCACCCATTGTTATGTTGATTTCTCACAGTGTATTTAACCTTGATAAGGAATAATTATGTAAATTTTACCCCAGTCATGTCATGATGCTAACAGTGGATAAAAAGTATCAGTTAAATTTGTCCAAAGTATTAATATAACTTGAATTCGCATCTGCATAAATTCCCAATGTAAATAGAGCAGTACTGCTTCATTTCTTAGGTATGATTATCAAGAACTTTTGCATAATTCTACTTTTTGTCTTACCCCTCGTGGACGACGGCTTGGCTCGTACAGATTTCTGGAATCATTGTCTGTCAGCTGTATACCTGTGTCTCTTGCTAATGGCTATGAACTTCCATTTTCTGAAGTAATTGACTGGAAGAAGGCTTTAGTGAATGTGGATGAAAGGCAATTTTTTGAAGTTGGGTTGATATTGGAGGCAATTAGTGACATGCAAGTAGCTTTATACAGGCAACAAAATCAGTTCTTGTGGGAAGCCTATTTTTCTTCTGTAGAAAAAATTGTATGGACAGTAATTGAGGTTAGTATTTTGAAGTTTTAATAAATTGATCAATTGGCAATATGCAATTTGCATAAGTCCACAACATAAATAATTCTTCTTTATGATAATAATTATTGAATTAATTTTAAGAAATAATTATCTAGTTGGTAATTGCTTACTTGAGAAAAAACTACAGTGCTGATAAGGGTGATGCTAAATTCACAAATATTACACATGCAACAAAGGTTTGGGATCACTGCCCCAAAACATCGGCACCTTTTTTCTACTTCATTCAAATTAAGGTGGGGTACCCAGCACAATACAGGAAAATTCCTTTTCTATTTTGTTTTCTTGTAATAAAGCTAAACCTCCTTGTATTATTTGCTGAACATTTGTATTAATGTCTTATTATCACATTTCTGACTCATCAACTGTTGATATTTCTAAAAAAACTGAAAACATTTATCGAAATAAATAATCACTCTGAAAACCTCATTTGCAAAAGACACTCATTATTTTACAATAGGAAAGTAATACAATGACTCTGTAGATTAAGGAACAACAATTCTGATTTAGTGAGTAGAAGTGTGATTTGCTTTCAAACCCTGCAACAGTGTATTTGTTTTAGATAATTCGTCATCGAGTTCAAAGGACAACTGTAGGAGCTTATGCTACTTGGAATAGCTTCCCTGGTGCACTCATATCTTCTAAAGGTATTTTGGAAAAAAAACCTTCCCTTCATTTTGTCAGTGGTGATGAACCATCACCAGAATTTACTGCAGTACTTTTGGTAAAGTCCAAGAAGTTAAAAAAGGTTTTAGAACTTTCTAGAAATATATCAAAGGCAAACTTTGTCAATAAGGTTAGTATTTTTAATGAATTTATTCAACCGGCTTTTGACTGCTTATGTAAATGCATTGCACCATACTCTGTCTCCTTGTATGCTTTTAGTTCATAGTAATATATCAGAGGCAGCATCCAGCATACCTTCTATACAGTGTGTATAAAACAAAATGCTACCATGTTAAAAATTGATTATTCTTTAGAAGTCACTTATTATGGTAATTTGACAGCTGATAAAACCCAAGAGTCTTGGAAACATAAAATTAATAAAGCAAGTGTTTATGTGCAGGGGTAAATTCTGAATTCACATAATTAAGCATTATTGGTTAAGTATGTTGCAATGAAGTGTCCAAATGTTTCCAGAAAGGAAATATGTCTACAGAATACTGGATACTTGGATGTACCAGTACCTTATAACAAATATTTTTGCTATGTACTGTGGTTACTTAAGGCATGATTATCGGTTTGGATATGATATGAGGAAACTTTCCATGATATGATATGAGTAAACTTTTTTGTATTGAAAATGCTTGGGAATTATCTTAATTTACTGTTGCGTGTAAATGTTTTACTCTTTCAGACTTTCATTGTTTTGCATTTTAAAGCCTTGCAAATTAAGGTAGTTTTTTTTTAGATACACTGTACTAACATATCAACGGTTTTGTACCTTTGGTAATGTACCCCCAGGGAGGATGCCAAGGGGCTTTTAAGGATATCCAAGAAATTCCTAAACAAGGGAGCAATTCTACCTTGAGTAGTAAACTATCAGTTAGGCTACTAAATTACAGAAACTGCATGCATGAAAAAAAGCCCAAAAAGCTATCAGTAACTTAATTTCCAAAATTTTTGAGAGTGAGTCTACCAGTGAACCAGGTATCCATGAGTTGCCTAACCTCAGAAGGTTAGAGTTAGACTGTTGATGTCTTTAGAGAAGCTTTGTCACTAGAGTGCAGTACTAAAAAGTCAAACACTGTCCTTTTGCAAAGGGAGGTGTTCATTACACATTACTTGTTCAACATGGGGTGCTTATTGAAGAGGGCCTTTATTTGAGGAAAGGTGATTATTCAAGTGTTACTTTTTGTAGAGGATGTCAATGGCATTTTAATTGAAAATTGGCTCGTATTAAAATGTAGATTGTCGTGATTTGGGCTGTTGGCACTGAAATTCCTGAAAAACGTTTGTGGCCTTCCAAAACTGACATTGTTATAGTTGGACAGATGGTAGGTACAGAGTGTACAAATTTCAGTTGCTTGTTTGGCATCCAAGTTTTTGTACCCTTCAGATTGTTGTTAGTGACTAATGTTTCAATGACTTGAGCATAACAAACAAGTCATGTGGATACTCTTTGGTACAAACCATTTACATTAACAATGCTAACCTGTTAAGAGGCAAGGAGGCACTTTAGTATTTTACTTTGGCTGACACCACTGGGTGTTGAAGGATTAATATCACAACCTGCAAAAATTATTTTTAGGACATTCGAGATCCCAGCTGGAAACCTTATGTAAAAACTGATGCAATTTTCTTTGTGGATAATTTTGCCACTGTTGAGCCTGAAGAGGTAAGGTGTGTTTCCTTTCATTGATATTTTGTCTTTTAGAATCCTGATTTTTTTTTGTATGTTTTTTAATGGAATTTCTTTAAAATTTCTCTTCATATTAGGTAAATCTTGGCTTCTCAGTCTGGAAAATGTTTCCAAACAGGCTCACTGGGATTTTTGCTGGCAGTCATTTTTGGAATGATAAGATATCACAGTGGAGTTACACCACCAAAGTTGGAGTTTACCATGACAAAGGATATTCGATGATATTACCTTCAACAGCATTTTATCACAGGTAGGTATCTTCAGTGGCTCAGAGTCATTTCAATGTTGCAATCATGATTTATTTAACAATTATACAATAAACATGCGTTCTCCATCACAGCAGCTAGTCAAAGAGGGCATACACCAAGTTGACCATCACATCTACTGTAGAAAACAAGCTGGCAAGTTGTCTCTTTGGAATTCAGAAGAATTCATTGAAGTGCAAATGTCCAGAATTCCAATAGCAATAATTTTACATTGGTAGTATTTCATCCACAAAGTTTTCGCTAATCCAGGGTTAAGCTAATTGCCAATTCCAACAACTGGGCCCAGAATGGTAGCAGGATGCTCGAGATTTTTCTGGGGCACAAAGACTTACATGTAACACAGCTTAGAACACCAAAGAAACAGCAAACTATTTGGAGTTTGTTTCTTTGTTTATTTTTTACATCTGCCTGCTTAATATCTCAAGTACCTTTTATGTCTTTAGGTACTATGACCACTTGTATGCTGAGTATTTTCCGAAAGTGTTTCAAGATAGAGTAAAGAAATATGATGGTTGTGAAGACATTTCACTAAATTTTTTAGTAGCCCATGCGACAAGGCTACCACCAATCAAAATATTAAAGTATGATCCTTCAAGAACCAAGCAAAACACAGCTCCTATCAAGTATTCAGTTAGGAATGCATGTTTCCAGCTAATGACAAACATATTTGGTTACATTCCATTACTCTACTCTAAAGTGACATTTGTCATGGACAATGGTTAGATTGATTGATTGAATGGTTAAAATTTACCTGGTATACAAATTATATATTGATTGGATTATGATGTTGTGCAAATGGATACCTGCATGGATAGGTCTCATAATAAATGGGTTGAGATGGCATATCTCTGATGGCATGTGGGCGTGGACAGCAATTAAGTTGGGAATGGACAGTATGCTGGGTGACAGACAGCATGTTGTGTATGGGGGACATAAAATGGATGACATTTTCAAGGACTTTGGTCACATTGACATATCACAGTAAGTAAAGTTACTCCTGGTAAGGCCATTCCCACAAAGCATTGTTATTGGTTCATTATATCATGTGGAGAGTATTAAATGAATGACATTCACTGTTTTAAAATGAATGTCACTGTTTTAGTGACACTATATGTGTGCCTGAATTTGACTTGATCGTGGGTAACTACCAATCAAAATGTACAGTATGTGTAATGAAATGTATTGTATATTCATTGATATTACATTGTGGGATAGTTTTGCAATTGACTATGTTTCTATTTTTCAACTTTACAAGTCTCATGGTACACATGATACTGAATTTTTTTTTCTAATAACTTTTTCAATTTTCAAATTACACTTACATTTATTTCCATGCTAATAATAGTTATACCTTATCAGTACACATTTTTTATATGATTAACTTGAAAATGTATAATTGCTATAAAAATGATCATAGTTGGGTCATCATAAATGACTTGTCCATTTAACTTGACCTTCCTCACTTCCACCACTGGTCATTGATACTTGAGCTGAAATATTTGTAAAGAAAACTGACACCTAAATAGATCTGTAAAGGTGTATTTAGGATGGTGGTTCAGATTAATTACTGGGTGTGTTGACTTCATACCTTAAAAGGTAAGTATTTTCATTTTAGTTGAAAATAAAGGATGTAGAGTTTAATGTATGTGGGCATGAATAATCTATGAAACAACTGTACTAAGCAGAAAGAAGTAAAACTGTAATTGAAGCTTTTTGTCAGGGTCTTTTTCTGTTTACTAGGCCTTTTCATTTCACTTCCACTTTTTAAGTGTCCAGATTTTTATAACAACCACTGCTCCAATAGTATTCTAAGATTAATAATTAACTCTGACCTTTTATGGGAATACAGTCTATTAATGTACCAACCAGAGATCTATTGGCTGTGGAAACAGAGTTCCTTAGCTAATTCATAATGAATGGTTAGCAAGACAAAGGTAATGTTTGTAAACAGTGAGCAGCACTGTATGTCAAACAACATGGAGTAGTCTTTTTTAGATTGTGATGGTGTTAGACAGACAATGGTAATACATAGCAATCTGTTCAACTTACATATCTTTTGTTCTTTTTCAAGTTTCTTCAAGTGTTGTTTTACATTCTGTTCAGCAGCTTTATGCAGGTAAAATGGGGTATCCTAATGCAAAACACATACAGGTACTACAATAATTATCCTCTAGTCATAGTAAGTAATAAACTCAATGCTCAGATCATAGTTTAAATAAATCAAACATGCTGGAGTTCATCTTTTTGTAACTGGTAGCTTCTCAACCACTGTTTTGCTGTAAAATTAATATGGTATAAATTAACTTGGATTAACTTATAAAATGGTTGCATACCATGTAAACCTTCTTCACAATATCCATAGCTGTAAGAGGATGGTCTTCACTACTGTTGATTGCTTCCAAAATCTTTTAACAAATTTACACGAGGAAAAGCAGTGAGGTAAAATCACAGTGCAACCTTTGCAGATTAAATTAAATTTGGAGTTACCAGACTGGTATTGCCACAAATTTATTAAAATTGGTCCTTCAATTTTGATTAGTAAATCACAGATTATGTTTAAGTTCAGCAGTAATATATTAACCAGTTGCATAAATATCACAATGTATCATTTTGTATGCATAACTTCAACTTGTTTCCCTTGCATTCCATTTGAAGAAGACAACAGCTTGTATTAAAGAGAATTTAAAGGAATGAAATTATGGCTATGCATGTGTAATGATGCCTTATCTGTGTTTGGAATTTGTGGTATCCTAGTATCCCCAGAATACCAGGTGCTAAAACACTGTTATCCCAGAAGGATACCAGTAAAACTAGTGATCATTTTTTGAACAGCTGAGTACTGTAATCCACCACATTGACTCATTCCTGTCTGGAGCATCTATTCAACTGTGGTGTATTTCATTTTAATGCCAGAAATTTCACTAAGTAAAGAGGGGAGGTCTTGCATAAGCAGTTAATTTAAACATATAGCTATAAATGTCTTACCTGATTTTCCCTTAAATTCCTATGATTTATATATTCAGTCAACTTTTCTTCAACCTGGTTGATGACACCACCATGGCCTGGGTACAGATGGTCACTTTTCAAAGCACAGATTTTATGAAGTGAATTCATATAGTCATAAAGATCTTCAAAAACCTAAAAATTCCAAGTAGTACATTTCATGCAAAACTGAGGATGCAATTTAAATAGGCAGATGTTTCCCTTGCACCAATGCTAACAGACACTGGACATCATGTCAAGGAAATATAGTTATTATAGTATATATTATAATTTAAAGAGAATCAAAGTTAAACATCATTAGTTAAGAGAAAATTTTATACGTATGGTAACACTTCTGTTAGCAGACTATTGAGCATGATATTTTGTTTTCCACATTCAGCAGCCAGGTACTGTACTGAAGCCAGGGCTAGACAGTTACAGATATAGTTCAACCTCATAGTTTAATTCATTCTAGTTAACTGCCATTCATAGCTGAGAATGCAAATGAATCAAACACCAGCCAATAAGATTCTTGCTGTATTTTGAATAACAATTGACTGAGCTACTCAGGCTCTACTTATGCACTTACTCTATTATGCACTTACTTAAACCAGCCAGAGGAAGGATGCAAGTTTTTATACTGCATAAATTTTTTAATGACAAGGTGATGCCCTAACCAAATTTCTCCCATACATTAGTTTCCCCAAAAATTAGTTTTCTGACATCCATAGGTTGGTTCTGAAACGTCACCTACTAAAGTTAGCAAAACTCACAGCAGTTCCATGCCCTAAGACACAGTCTCCAGAAAAGACAACATTTTCTTCTTGCAATGCTAGCACTAAGTGATCTGTGCTGTGACCAGGAGTGTAAAGTAATTTTAAGGTAGCACCATCAGCTTCTACCACATCATTATCTTTTGCATAAGTGTATGTTTTATCACTGTCTTTGATGGTTTCCTCTTCAAATGGAACTTGCTGGTGTTTGATAACCTGAAGGTCTGAATCTATATGTAAATGTTAAAATAGAAATAATTACTTATCAGTTATTCATTCTTTAAAGTATCTAGCTAAGGTTAAAAAGGAAATGAGACAAAATTTACATTACTAATGCAAAATAGCAAAGTATGAACACCATGTGAATTATCTTCCTTTGCTAACATACCACACGGGCAATGATTGATGACATCACTTATGCCTCCTGTGTGATCCGGATGCCAATGTGTTATTATTATATTGTGTAAGGTAGCATTGCAGCTTTCTAGGGTCTGTTTCAGATTTTTAATATACTCATCTTTCCCTCCTTCTCCAGTGTCAATTAAAATACGCCTAAAACAAGAGCACGGTAATCAGTCCAAGGTTTACTGCAAGGAATATGCTATTATTTTGATGAACAACATTTCAACATGGGTGATTTATTCAAAACCAAGCAGAAAATCATGAGGATGAGATGTAAGTTTTTGAGGGAGGATTTTTGCAACCTTTTATAACCTGCTTTAAAGTGCTTATCTCACATGTAGGGATTTTACATATTCATATTCTTTGGGTTGCTCAGAGGAAAATTGCAATATATCTTGTTGTTCAAAAATTTCATCTTCATGGAGTTTTAAATGTATTGTTGACCAGCAAACAACAAGAATATCTGTTACTGGGTACAAAGTCAGCAGTTGCTCTTCAACCTCCCAGGAAATTTTTTTCAATATGAGAGCTCCCAAAACACCCCAAAAATGCATTCCCTAGCAATACTACTGCATGAAATATTTTTTGATAAATTACTGAATATTTCACAAGTACAAACATTTTTTTCCAGCAAGGGGGGGTAATTGCACCCATAACATGCCCTGGTTGTGCCCCAAAGGCCCTAACACTGTACAATTTAGCAATGGTATAACCTACCTCTTGCCTGTTCCAACAAGATAAGTATTTGTTCCTTGTAAGGTCATTGGGCCTGGATTGCAGCCCAGGATTCTTATAACACGCGGAGAAAGTTGTACCACTGCTGGCAGACTTTCAAGCCCAGATTTGGAAAACCAAAGTTTGGACACAATACCTCCCATGTAGTGGTTCTTTTGTTTATTTTGCAACTAGGGTCACATCAATATTGCCAAAAGGTCTAAATATTAGAAATAACTATCCTCAAGATTGGTAGAAAACGGAAGCCTTATGAATATTTTTTACCATAGTAAGCGGCCATGTTTGTTTAGAATAAATCGGCAAGGAGTCGGAAATGGTCGGAGACCACCGGATTTGTTGCTAGGCAGTAAGAAGCGTCCTCAACAACAGATTCAGAATGTTAGGGAAATTCGAGATGCCATTCCAGCTAATCAAAAGATTAGTCAACGTTTGATCGAGTTTGGGCGAAACTCCATGGCTACGGAAAGTAAGACATTTAGTTTTATTTAATTCTGTTTGTTAAGAATATTATTCATATCTTCTTGTGATAATTCTTGCAATGTTTTCTGTTATTCAACAGCGTCGCTGAGAAGAATTGATGTACTTTCAAAGCCAAAATCTCTCCCAGTCGGATTCATTGAAGACAAGTAAGTCTGTAATTGTTTGAGTAAAAACCCAGAAACTAAACTCTAGACCACTAATCAATATTCGAGCTAGGAAACGAAATTACAGTGCTGACGGTCGAGGAAAAGTTCGTTTTCGGCAGAAAAATATCGCAAAGTGATGAACCCTTACTTTTACGATATATCAACTCATTGACTTTCTTTCTCGACACCAGTTAGTCGTTTGTCGTCAACAGCTATTTTGTGGAATCAATGGAATGCAATTCAACAACAAATTTTGAATATTTTTTGAATCACATGCGCATTTTTTGGGAGGTTAACTGAATTTCAGCTGTGAGACAGCGTTAGGACATAACCGAGATAAAATATGTTATAATAATTCCTGTACAAGCCTGGGGGCTGCAGACATTACACAAACACAAATCTTTGTGCTCTTCATCAACGTATGTTCTCTTAGTCGGAAGCGGTTTAGGAAAACAATAGATTGCTGGGAAATGTTATGACATCTTGTCGACCTATTTTTTTCGTTCCCAGCGTTTATTGGTTTATTTCTTAATTATACTTTGGTATTTGCCAAATATTGTTTGGTTTTTTTATCTGCTTAATATCCAAACATCCTAAGAATATTAGGGAAGAAAAATATGTTGGTAATTAACTTAAATGGATGAAAAATTGAGTGATTCCTTGGGGAAGCTAATAGAAAGAAAACGTTATGATAGAAAATCTTCAAATTGTTTTGGCCAATTTACATTGAGGTGAGTAAGAACCACAGAACATTCGCAAAGCAACAGGAGGGAGCCAGTGTGTTTATATGAATATTAAAAAAATGTAAAATATTGGAAGATCATTGGAGTTTTATTCCCCAGAGTATTATCATACTGTTGCTGGCATCATTTTAATTTGTTATTTTTAAATGTTATGTAGCAATAGCAGAAGGGGTCCCACAAGTTCAGTTTGCTCCTGCAGGGGTACTAATAGGGGGTTTGACCCTTGCCTTTTTGTAGGGAGGTCTAATGTGTGCCTGGCTAATGACAGTTAAATTTTTGCCCATTACTTACAGCCTTGTGGATGCATAGCAATTAATCTTCCTAATGGTCCCTGTTAACTTCTGAACCCAACCCTTCAAAATTATATGCTGCAACCTCAACACTGGGTACCAAATACTATTGAAATGAACAGTGATATGGATGGGGGAGGAAATGCTAGTATCTAGCTTTAATATACAATATATTTACATGTAATTTCCAAAAAGATTCCTTTTTAATTTTTAAAAATTCCAATTAAAGTAATTAATAAGCTTCAAGGTAACATTACAGTAGTTTAATTTGTGGCACAATTAATTGATGTGTTTGTTATTTAAATGTAAGGAGATCAGTTTATTGGGATTGCAAAATAGCAAAGGACTGGACCAATTCACCCTTCACAACAGTACCAAGTGAGTGTAGTAAAATGAATTAACTTATAATTTTCTAGTTGCTTAGCATATTGCTTTGCATAAACTACATGGAAGTACAGTGAAGTACTCAGCATATATCTGGTAAAAATTATGATGTTACAGTAGCATTATTGATGAGAAGAAATTGTGTGAACTGTACTTACTATAATGATAAAGATTAAGATATATTTTTTACATTATGATAAATAGATTTAATTTATTGTCAGTAGGTTAAAGTAGTTTTGATATCTAAACTCCCTTTCTCCTTGCTTCTCACAAATTATTATGTCACACTCTCTTAAAGATGTACATTAAATGGAAGAGAACATTAACTGCAGGTTCATGTGGATTGTGTTACTTTTTGTATTTTGAAAGATTTATCACCAAGACTTGAAGAACTGATTAAACCAAAGAACTTGCCAAAAGAATATATTGGGGATAGGTAAGCTCAGGAACTCACTCGCCCAACATTTTTGCAGGGAGGAAGTTAGAGAATTTGTTGAGGATAGTATGTGAATCAAGGGGGAGACTGGAAGAATGCCCTCCTGAAAACTTTGAAATTTTAATTTTTTAGGTGACTATTTTTCTTTTTGTATCCATAGTGATGTCTAACCATGGCAGCTCTTTTTCTGGTAGCAACTCTAAATATCTTTGCAGAAATCATTAATTTTCTAAAGTTAGTTTAGAGCAAATAGAGTAGTTAATTCAATTCTCTGAAATTCAAACAACAAAGGACACAACGGTCATGTTGCTACACACCAACATGGTAGTTATGTCACAAGTAAACACACTACACCAGTACTGTACATACAACATTTCCTCAACTGAGATCTAAGATTCACTCATGCTTGAGACAGACTACAAATTTACTCAATTAAGTAGGCTCACTTGCAAACTACATACAATATAGCATAAATTATAAAAATAGTATAACACAATAAATTATTCACTAGTCTGTAATTCTTGCATTTGTTGAATTTTTCTCCTTTTTGTACATTTAGGCCAAATCCAATTTGGCAAGTTACTCCAGCTGCAATGAAAGCTACTCCAACCAATAGAGTGGAATCATTGTCTCACCCAAAACCTTTCCATAAGGACTATGAACCACCAAAAAGTGTTTTTTCTTTGGTGTCTCCAGGGGCAAAATCTGCAAACCCTTCAAAAAGAATTGAAAACCTAGCACGGCACAAAAATTCAGCTGCTCTTCCAACAAATCAAAGTCTCTGGGATTGGAGTGAGTGGGAAACTTCTGTAAGTAGGGCTGCTAAAACAACATCACCCACAGACCACGTTTTACGACTTTCATTGCCAAAGAAGACAGCAGGGGGCTACAAGGAATGTCGGGGTGTACAATGGACAATTTCAGAGACCACTCTTAAGGCTCTGCCTTCTCTAAGGATTCAACAATTGGCTCGGCCAAAGAGCCGAAGTCAGTTTATGGATCATTATGATGATGATGCCTACAAAGTTTCTTCAGCTGCCAAGCATGCACAGTCTACTCCAAGAATACAAGAACTATGTGTACCTCTGCCAAGAAAAGTTAAACAAAAGAAATTGGCTACTGGTAATTGATGACCAGCAATTTGTCAGAGTAATAAAATTATTGTCATCAAATTTTTTAAGTCATCAATTTTTCAAAAACCTTTTAGATTTAACTTTGACATCACTGCAAGGTTTCTAAATTCAATATTGTTTCTGTTGTCATTTCTGTCCTTTTCAGTCAAACTCTTTTTAAATCAGATTTGTAAATTTTTATAATATATTAATAATAAAAATGACTTGCAGCAAAATTTTATTTCATAAACTGCTTTCAGAACCATGGGGTATGTTTCATTATAGTAATGATGAATATGAAGTTTTGAACATTTAAAATGGCAAGATGCTATAATTATAATAAAATTTTTCTTTCTTCTTTAATTTTATGTACAGTAATATGAACTCCTTTAATTATAGTCAGATATTTTACATAGATCAACTAAATGCAATAAATTTTAGAAATTACCAGGCAGTATGTACAACTTCATCATAATAATGTTCTCTTCAATAAGGAAGAGCTAAGGGTATTTAATATGATTGATTTTTATCTTTTTCCGTGATTGCTCCTGACTTTTTTCATCATCATTTTCATCTGGTTTGTGTGTCAAGGAAGATGATGGAACTAAGTTACCATGGAGTAGGGTTGAAATTTCCTTTGTATTTATTAAAAAAAAAACAAAAAGAAGGCTTTTCAACTACTGTACATAAAAACAAGAACTGTACAGTTTATTACAAATAAAACCACTATAATACATGAATGTAATGCTGTAAAAGTGGATTAAACTTGATCAAGTTTGTCACCATGCTTTAAGGATGTAAAGCTTACCCAATTCTTTAGAGGGACCATGAGAATTCATTTGTAATATGAACTTTACATGAAAAGTATCAAGTTTAAGAATTATGTTCAAGAACTGTATATAAATTTTGCCAACACTGATTTGTTGAATTTGTTTGAATTTGTTTAAAATGAATTAAGCTCAAATCATTTTGTTGCGAGGCTACCTTTAAGTTGTCAAATTCTCTAGTAATGATCTTCTGGTTTGTAAGGGGACCTGTCAGTGTAAGTAATAAATTTTACACACCATTTCTCTTATATCTCAAAGAACTAAAGGTTCTAGTGTCTTTTTTGTTACAGTTTTTTATTGGCAAAAATTTTTACACAGTACTAGCTTACCTCCTTGTACTTTTGCAGTACAATCTGTTTTATTTCACAAGGAAATAAAGGTCCATACAATCTTTTATCACGTACAATATACATCTAAAGAAATTGTAAAATTTTGATGACACAACTCAGACCTTCCTACTTGCAGCTGGATTCACGTGTGAAAGTTATAAGTTTTACCTCGTGATTTGTATTCTCATAAATCTCAGCAGGGTCCCCTGCCGAGATTCGTATCTCAAAAATACCTTGACGCTGGTTGAGGTACAACACGTCTAGTCTGCAATAGGTAAGGCATTGGTTTTATTAAGTTTGAAGGATTTAAAAAAAAAAATTTTAGTCAATGTGAAAGAGGTCAAATGGAGCAGTTAATTTTAGGTTACAACGTATACACATGTAGTCTGGAGATATTTTAAGGATCAATGAAGTTGCAGAAAACATGCTATACCTGTACTGATGGGGATGTATGGTGGGCTTAAAATTTCTTAAAACCCTGTCAAAGGAGCATTTGTACTGGTCTTCCAATTCTCTTGTGATGTCAAATCCTCTCACTTTTTCTGAAATATAATGAAGTGAAAAAGGTTGTGACAATTAACTTTCAGTACTACATTCTTATTTGTCCATTAACATATGGTAATAGTTATCCAAGTCAATTGAGATTGCTTTACTTAAACACCAAACAGAATATCTGCTCATGTGGGAGCTTGGTAAATATCGTTTTTCTGAGTAAATGAGCTTGATGAACGTCCTCTAGTTGTTCTGAGATTGCTTTCATATTCACATTGATGCCATGATGGGAACATTTACAGCACATCAACCAAATGCATTCCTGGTTTATTGTCCAAAAATCTCTAGCCCAATTGCAGAAACATTTACCACTGTAAGTTATTTAAATACTGTCAAAGCACACACGCTTTTCTTCTTTCTCATTGCTTGGTTATTTACACCATAGCACAAAAGAATTTTAAACATGGTTAAGCTACTGTTTTCAATAAATTCCATTTGTGCAATTGACCCTTTGAGCTTACAGAAGAGCTTACAGCTGTATATAAAGTTAATAATTAAAGATTATCCAAGCAATGTAGTCCTTATTGCCAACTGGTTGGCAGAAGTTTTAACCACAGGGAGATTGGAATTTTAAAATTGTAGAGGAATCCCTACTGCATACCACCTAAAGATGGACATTGCTTTTGACCAAAAATTTCTATTGTGTCATACTCAGAATGATCACCTCTGATTAAAACACTCCTTTCAAAACATTGGGTCATGAACAGTAGTTTTGTAAGCTACATTCAAAAACTTTTGATGTCAGTATAGCATGAAACCATATCTGATTATTCACTTTTCAACATTGGGAAATTGTTTCCACACAATGATATTGAGTGCTATCACTGTTGGATAACTTAAATTATGAGGATACCAGGATTTTCTCCTCCAATTCCTAAACGTCAGGGTTTTTATATAGTTACTGTACCTTTATCATCAATGCCAAATACTAAAATTCCCCCGGTCGTGTTAACTAGAGCATTACAATACGTTTGTATGGCCTGAAAAAGAACATGACATATTTCATCTTAGTTAAAGATTTTGCTTATTGATTGTTGAGTCTGACAAAAAAAATACACAATGATTTATTTATAATAACTAGAGTGTCAATAAAAACTGACTTAAGATCTGAAATTTAAAATTCAGTTATGCCAGATTCCGAATATCACCGTAAACCACATTCAATTATATTATGTAAACTAGCTTGTCAAAGTAATTAAAATTAGTTTCAGTAAGTTATAAAAGAGATTCTTCATTCACAAACAAATTATATTTATCACAGAAGTAAAATTCAGTACATAGTATCTGCTAGCTAGATTTTATCTGATCACGTAGAAGAAAGAAATATCGAATGAAAAGTTTAGTTCAAGAATGAAAGAATTAAAGCATTTAAATTAATATTAAACAATAATGTCGACTGACAATTACCGTACCTCTTTGAATTTTCCATCCGGCCCTCCTGGATGCAATATGAAAAAATAAGTACGGCCTTTCTTCGCCATATATCGATCTCCTCTTCGATACATAATTATTTTTAATAAAACAAACCAAGGAGTCAAATCATAACACGAGATTTTTTAAAACTACCGCAAAAATTAGTCCTAGTCTCCAGGCCCTGTCGTAAGGCCAGGTGCTCGATCGACAATTTATTTCATTCACTAGGTATGGAAGTACCAAACAGTCAAAGAAATGAAAAAAATACGATAGAAAAAGCTAAGGGAGTACACAGAACTCAAACAAGTGCAACTAACACTCACTGTGAAGCCCAAATGAATTCAATTTTTGTTCGTATTTTAAGTATTTCCTTGGGAGCTGTAACTGCAAACCAGCACTGAAAGTGGACAAAATTGGCGACAAAAAGTCGAAGTAAAAACTCGCACATTCCCATCTTCACGTGCAAGTCTTGGACTCATTCCACCTTTCTAAAACCACTATAAAATTGTGTGAAAAGAATGAACTGTGGAGGCTTTTTGTAGATAGGTGTCATGGTGAACGAGGTTGAAGTGTCTGGAAAAGCTGTGAAGTTGAAGTCGAAGTAAGATCATTTTAATGTCATGGCATTATACAGTAGTTTTTTATTCAATGTACTTTACATTCAGTTTGTTTCATGAATAGTAATACATTTTTATCCCTTTGCTGTTCTTAGTTTCAAGGTAATAACCAAACATGATGCTTTTTATACTGGGGGAAAGGTTCAGGTATGTGAATTATCACTGATGGTACCACTTTTGTTGGAATGTATAAGTCACCCCCGAGAAATTGCTTTAACCCTTCAGTTGGAAGGGCTCAACACTTGGACTTGTCAAATTGTCTCGCATTAGCCAGTGTAAAATACTAAAGTGTTCCTTTGCCCCTAAGTGGATTAAGGTAAAATGATAAACTTATAACAGAATCTCCACATTTTCCTCCTAAACCAGTTTTGCTTAGAAGTGCAATCAAACTAGTCAAATGGATGTAAAGTTGAATAAGTATTATAAATCAATCCTTTGAAGTTTTGCATGGTGATAATTGATAAACTATCTAGAGTTTGTGGTACACCACGTATTATTTTACTGCTTTCGTATTATTTTACTGCTTTAAGCAGTAAAATAATATGTGGTGTACCACAAACTATATATAGATAGTGCAAGTATTACAAAGTTAGGTTATCAATTAACTGTATCTGTTCTTACCCCTCAGATGTAAGATGCAAGTGTGCAATGAAAACTTTTATAATTTTTACCTACTTCCTATTTGAATTTGACCTCAAAAGGAAGTTTTTCTTTAAATCTGCATAAAAATTTGAGTCTAAAAAGTGTGTTTTTGTGTGCATATTATCAAGTTTAATAAAAGTTCTTGAATAGTTTTTTTTCAATTTTTGTGGACCCTAATGAGCCAATACTAAGATATTATATGTATCAGCATGATACATATATCCTAATATATTAAAATTTCTTTCAGTTTTCATTTAGTGAAGAAGTTATGTTCTGTAGTTGTTCTGACAAAGTTCAAATTGTGAATGTTGAGAGTGGAAAAGTCACACAAAATATTTCTGAGGTACTGTATTGGTACTGTGGATTTAATTTCTATTGTATTACAGTTTGAATAAATTTATGGCTGCATGTTCCTGGCTCAGGTAGTAGCCAAACTAAAATTGTAAATGGCCACCATGAGAATAATAGGGTACTTAACATGTATTTTCAAAAATATAATTCAGTTGTGTAACCCTGTGAAACAAAAAGGAGATAAGCTACTCTGTACAGGCTGTGAAAATACTGTAAAACTGGAGCAGAGTTTTAAGGTTTTATCACAACTGTTACAGTCATATCAAAGTGGAATGTTTGTGACTTAAAGAGAAATTATAAAAATTTAGTTTCTTAGGTATCTTGATTTCTTGTGTAAATGCTCCTTTATAAAATTGACTTGTTAAGTTGTATTTTCATAGGAAGGTGATGTCATTTCATGTTTTGCAGTAAGTCCTGATGATGAGGTAATTGATAAAATTTTTTTCTGGGTTATAAAGTATTTGTTTCTGCTATTATTGTTGCTGCCATTGCATTTGTTGTAGTTACTGTTCATATTGTATCTAGTGTCTATGAACCATTAAAGATCAACTAATATTTTAAAGGCAATAAAAATACTACCATGTTTAATATCATGGTCCAACTTGACAAACTTTGAAGCCAAAAGCTTGAAATAAACAAATATTTTGACATAATTTGTGAAATGTTCTTGTTTCAGTTACAGATCCAATCAATTTCTCAAAAGATATGACTGCAATAAAAAGTTCAAAAACAAGAAGGCTTGCCAAAGTATCTGTTATGATATTGGACCATTGATTTTAAAAATGGAGAGATGATTGTTTTTATTTTCCAGTTGACTAACATCTTACTGTGTGATATGTTTTAGATTTTAATCACATCAAGTAAAAACTTATTACTCAAACAATGGGACTGGAAAAATGCAAAGTGCATCAGGTCCTGGAAAGTAAGTTTTACAGTATTATCTTTATTACTGTAGAAATTTTGATCAAGATTTCTGTTATAAGGCTTTGTAATGTCTGCAGTCATAAAGTGTTTCTGTGAGAATTGTGGTGTGCCTTTAGGATTGTTGGCCTGGAGGTCACTTTTGGACCTTCATTCAATGATAAAGTAAATCTCAATATAAATTATATTTTATAGGCAATAAACAAAGGCCCCATATCATCTATGATATTTGATTCTACATCAACACTCTTAGCTACAGGTACATGTACATTATTTGGTTTTTCATTACAATAATGCATTACAACAGATTATACAGCCATGTACAGTACATGTGTGTTGTGTCATTATCTACCCAAAAGCCTCTGAACATAGGAAAGCATTCTTGAGCAATCTTAAGGGTATAAGAGTATAATGTACGATCCATAGAGTATGCTGTATAAATCCTAAAACCTAACAGAAGTGGAGTGTGTGTTTCACAGTACCTTTCCTGTTTTTTAAGGATCAAGTGACAGCACTATTAAAATTTGGGATGTTATCAAACAATATTATACTCATAATTTAAAAGGATCACAAGGAGTTGTCAGGTTTGTCTTTAAGTTTGCATGTCACCATAAAAATTGTTTATGCAAGATCCAGAGCTCTGTAGAATACTTTAATTGTAATTATTACTACAAACCATAATGTTATGTACTAGTACATTGCAGAATAGTTTACACAATTATATCTACAATATTCTGATAAGAAATATGAGGCTAAATTTATTTTTCCCTAGCTTAATTTATTTTCATCCCAACCATGAGAAGCTGCAGTTGTTTAGTGCATCAGATGACTGTAAAATCCGTATCTGGGACCTCAACAAGAACAGGTACAGTACTCAAACTACAGTTTGCTGTGATATGGTACCTAATAATGGAATGATGCTGAGATTTTGAGAACATAATAATGATCTTTTGACATATTGTATGCTATAAGAGTTCTATTTTATTCACTGTTAAATGTTGAGTTTTATTCAGGATTCAGTGTACCAGAAGATGAGCCAGTAAAGTCTTATTTTAATTAGGTTTCAAGCCTTAAATGCTGTAAAGATTATTATTTTCCCCAAGAATAAGATTCTGAATTTGATTTTACAAATTACTTCACAAAACTATTTTGTTGTCAGCATCTGTGATATTTTTTTCTGTTAGATGTATGTCAGTTTTGGAAGGACATTACAGTGCCATCACTTCACTGGCATTTTCGGAAATGGGAAATGTCATGATAAGGTAATTAACATAATAAATTCCACTCTATAAGTGTGTAAAGTAATTTTCTTGTAAATAAACTGTGTATAAAGTAATGTTCTTGTAAAGTAATTACTATATTTCTTAGCCAAGGTTAATGGATCATTAATTAAACTACAACTAACCTAGAAAGTATTGTATTCTGGATACCATGTACAGCAGTTATTCAATGGCATCTGAAATTTAAATACAATGTACATTTAATTATATCTTTTGGACATAATTAATCATTTCATGTATTTTTACTATGACTGCAATTTTCAATTACACTAAAAATATACATGTATTACTGGTAACCCATTAAGGTACAAGTCAGAGGGCACTTTATTACTGTATTTTACTCTGGCTAACACCAGATGATTTTACTCATCACGAGGATGAGCCCTGGGTATTAACTATTTGTTTACCAGGCTACCCAAAATCAGCCCCTTTTGTTATTTTACTCTGTCTAATGCCAGATTATGTTAGTCTGTCTAATGCTAGATGACTTTACTCATCAAAGGGAGACCCTTTGGGCAACAATGGGTTAAGGGGTTAAGAACTGTACTGAAATTCTCACAATTATCAATGTCTGCCTTTCTCTTACAGTGGCCTTTTTTGTGACCTTACTGAATACCATTTTCATCCACTCCATTGTTTTTCTAGTTCAGGTCGTGATAATGTGATCAATATCTGGGACATGACCAACAGGAAAATTTCCAAGACAATTCCGTCATTTGAGGTTTGTATTTTTTTTATCAAAAATGTTTCATGCATGCAGCAAATATTCATACCATATAACTTTTGATTCTAAAAAGATTCAGAATATCTCATCCTCAGAGAAAGAAATATGTGCTAAACCCTTACTCAGTCTAAGTCTAAGCAGTAAATATTTATCAGCTATATATTTTGAATGAACATAAAATAAGGGATATTAACGAGAGAAACAATCTGTAATGTGAAGTACATGTAATTGACTGCTAGTATTTTCAGAGAAGTTTCTTATTCCTTTTACAAAATGATTGCCTGTTCTTAATACTAGTACTGTACCTCTAATTTTTTATGATTATTCATTACTGTACTTACAGTACAGGGGTCATTGTAATTCCCTCTGCCCAACTGAGACACAATAGGTTTGAATTTAAATCCAAACACAATGGGTTTGTTGTACAAAGCCCTGACACCTTATAAGCAAATTAACCCATAGTGAGCTGACAATGGTATTTAATCCATGGATTCAGTAACCAACTTTAAATCTTGTTCACTAAATTTATTTACAAGTTATTCATGTGATAGTGGTATTCAATAGTGAAAGTTCCTTGCAAATGTGCTGGTAGAAGTATAAATAATCATTACAAACACCCAACTGGCAACAAGATGAGAACATCATTGAAAATTGAGAATCATGTGAAGACACATTATTTCAGATGATCTGTTGAAATTATCTTGAAAAATTGTATTTAATTCAGAGATTTGAGTAACTGATGGCACAGGTCCATGGAAGAAATAATAAATGAGACTTTTTTTTCCATCTCACAGGCAATAGAATCAGTCCTAATGCTACCAAAAGATATAAACTTCCCAGCTGATTCTTTGCAAGAAAATGAAAACTATTTTTTAACTTGTGGAGCCAAAGGTGATTTTTGTACCACTGTATAATATATTAATGTTAGCAGTATTTATTCATCATTTTCCCATCAGCTTCTACATGTAGGCATGTCAGCTTCAAGGAGCTACTATCTCTGATATGTCAAGCATATTCACAGGATGGGTCACCAACCCTGCTGTGGCTGTTCTGGTTCACTTGAAATGTGACTGTAAAGTGAAATGTTGGTTACAATATTCAGAGTATCTTAAATGTACCTATGTGGGTTTCTGTTGTGAGGGATTCCAGGGATTCACATTGACACGTTAATCATTCAATCATTTTACAAAATAGTTTGAAGGGCAGATTTACCCTCCTGTGGGATTGATTTGTCTCATCCCTGGCCCAAATAGGGTTAACCCAGTCTTGCCCAATTCACCACATATAATTTTGATCTAATACTGTATGTGTACTGTACATATATATATATATATATATATATATATATATATATATACAAATACTGTAAATTATTCATTTTCAAGCATTACTGTAGAAATACATGTATTGCTGCCAAATAATGCATGTCTAAAAAAATAGTTGATACTTGCTTAGGAATCCTGAAGATCTGGAACCTAGATAGTCGAAAGTGTGTATTTCAGCAACCTGTCCACAAAAGCCTTTCTACATCAAGTAATACAGAAGAATCTGAGTCCCATGGGGACTCCATTATTCAAGTATCACTCTGTCAGAATATCAAAGCCATTGCCATTGTCACAGCTGATCACAACATATTACTGCATAGTTTTAATGGACTGAAGCAAACAAAACAGGTGATGTATTTAAATTGACTGAATTTACAGTTTGCGTTAATTTTGTGTTGATGACATTTCATCAGTAGTCCCAGGAGCTTCATTTAATTTTGAAGGCTCACCTATTTTCCAATTTTGTGTTTTTAGTTTATTGGGTATAATGATGAAATACTTGACATGAAATTCCTTGGTGCATCTGATCACCATGTGGTGGTTGCCACAAACAGTAACCAAGTTCGGCTTTATGATCTGACCACCATGGACTGTCAGCTGTTGTCTGGTCACTCAGGTAATAATCCTGCCCTTGGCACTTTCCTCATAAACTGATTCCTTTAATGTCTTAATCATTAACAAGGTCAGTTATCATTTGTATGTGGGTATCTAATGTATGGTATGCTGTAGAAAACAACATACATGTGCTGTTGTAGTGTTATGTGGTACCAACAGTGGGTGTAGTAAGAATCTCATGCTTCATCTTTAGCATTTTAGTTGAAGAACTTTATAAATATGCAGTTTGGCAGTGCAGCTATTATCACCTTACTGTCCTCTCTCTGATATTTACAGATATTGTGCTTTGTTTGGATGTACATCATTCTGGAGAACTGCTGATAACTGGATCCAAAGTTAGTAGGGCCATTTTAGAAAAATGGCAGCTACATTTCAATTAAATCAATGTTCTTTTTATATGCAGGTCAAGTTGCAAGGAATAACCTTTTTTGCACTAAAGTTCTTACATTTTGGGAAAATAGATATGCACCCTTCAGTATATTTTCTTATATGGTCTCTTATAACAGTTTTATGTTCACACTCCTGTCTTGTTTAGGATAATACAATTAGGATTTGGAAAAGAGAGAAATCTGGAGGCATGATACCTGTGGGCCTTGGTAAAGGCCACACCCATGCAGTAGGGTGTGTTGCTTGGTCAAGGTATGGTAGGTGTGATGATAATAATAACAAAATAAGGTGGAAATGATAACAATGATAATACAATAATAATAATAATAATAATAATAATAATAATAATAATAATAATAATAATAATAACAATAAAATGATAGCAATAATAATGAAAATAGTTGTAAAAATGATAATTATGATGATAATGTGCATGGGATTATGATATAATTACTGACAAGGGTTTGGTTAATATTAATGTTAATAGCAGTTATGATCATGATGATGATGATAATTGTAAACATTATGCTGATAATGATTATTATAATTAACATGACGATGATAATTTTAGTGATAATTATAACGAAATTTTTAACCTTGATACTGATGATAATGGCAATGGTGATATTACTTAATAATGATAATCATGGTGATAATTATCATATTAATAATAATGATGACAAAAACAATAATGGTAGTTATAGCAACAGTGATAATGGCAGTGATTCTGTAATACAAATAATTTCATTTTGTAATGATAGTGTAGATGACAATATTGTAATCTTAATCATAGTTATAATCATAACAATGTGATGGTGATATTAGTCCCAGGATAGTGCATTAAACTTTAGTGTAACAAATACAAGACCCAGCTTTATGTACTGAACTCTCTTTTATTTAACTAGAACAAAAAGTTCATTTGTTGTCAGTGGAAGTCAAGATTTGACAATTAAAATTTGGTCAACAAAACTGGAATGGAGGGTGCGTCCATGTATTTCATCTCTCAACTATGGCTACAAAATAGATAATAAATTACTGAATTATGTCGTTGTGGTATTGAGAAGTGTGAATGGTAATTGGAAATAGTAAGTTTATTTTTATAAGTTTAACTTATTCTTGAGTGGTATCTTTGTAGGACAATGAAGTCACAAAACTAGGAGTCCACCTAACAGAGAAGGCACACGACAAGGTTTGTTTTTAAACAATCCTATCTACCATCTACAGAAGACTGTGGTACCATGGAATCCCGTTAACATGTATAAGTGCAAGTTGAGGGTCTTATACACTTTAGCTAGTGTCCCTGAGGGGTGTTTTTAAGCTTGATTGAAAAAAGTTTCAAAGCGCATAACGAACAACAATTACACTGCGTCACAATTTCACTGGTTTTAGACATTTTTTAACCCTCTCCTGGCAGGATGTCTCCCCTCAAGTGGTACTATAATGCATTTATTTGAATGTACTGATCAGCGTTTGAAATAAAATAAAACATATTCCGAAGAATGTCATCTTAAAAACTAAAGATATGAGTCAATACAAGACAAAACTATTGTTGAAACTGTGATATTTCGAACTTTTTTCAAAGTCATCCTCAGATAGAATGATATCACATAACATGCCAGAGTGTATTTACAGGAGGTGTGATGACATCATCAAGACTGATCAGTGTTTATTAATCTCCTTTCAGGATATAAACTCCATTGCAGTCTCTCCAAACGACAAACTTATAGCGACTGGCTCTCAAGATAAAACTGCAAAAGTAAGATACAGCACCTTAAATAACCATACATTTATCCAAACTTAGTGTCTTCCTCAACCGCCTAAGCGGAAGTCGCGATATGATATCATATCGTGACTTCCGCTTAGACAGTACATATGACGAACTTGCAGCCTAGCTCACCATCTGAGTCTCGGTAGCTCAATGGTTAGAGGGTCTTACCGGTCATCAGAAAGTTGCGGGTTCGATTCCTGTCTAGGGCTCAGAAATCGTTTTTCTGAGGAAACAAGCTTGACGAACGTCCATTAGTCGTCTGAGATTTACCAAGCTCCCACATGAACTAAGTTCGTGTTCAGCATTAAGTAGCAATTTGATATATATATATTTTTTTTCACAGATTTGGCGTTCCTCAGACTTAGTCCTCCTTGGTACCATGCGCGGCCATAAACGAGGTGTATGGTGCGTTCAATTTTCACCTGTGGATCAGTGCCTCGCAACAGCATCCGGGGACTCCATGATAAGGCTGTGGGCTCTTTCAGATTTTACTTGTCTCAAAACTCTTGAAGGTCATACAAACTCTGTACTTCAAATCTGCTTTGCTACCCGTGGTATGCAGTTATTGTCTAGGTACGACTGAGAGGAATATGTAGTTTATAGCTTATGTAAGGGGCAATATAAGAAGAACTGAAATCCGTGAAGCACAAAAGTTTGAAAGGTTGGTAGACTATCGAATTTATGATAAAGAATTCTACGTTTCGAGTTATGGCCTTTGTCATAGAGTGAGAATTTGTTTCACTCTCTCACGAAGGTCATAGCTCGAACGTTAGAATTCTTTATGATAAATTCGGCAGTCTACCAACCTTTCAAATTTTTGTGCTGTTTTATACTGCTTACGCTGCATCCCATTTTTATATCCTTGTCTGAAATCCGTGAAGTCGTTGGATTAAGATTACGTTTATAGGGTTCCGGACGAATTCGGCACCGTACCGAAATATCCAACATCGTGTACGAAATATCCGCATATCCGACATCGTGTACGAAATATCCGCATATCCGACATCGTGTACGAAATATCCGCATATCCGCCATCGTGTACGAAATACTCGCATATCCAACATCGTGTACGAAACCCGTACCAATCTCGGTACAGTTCCGGATTTGCACCTGTATAAACACCGTGCAAATTTCGGTACAGTCTCGAGTACTTCCGGACCCGTGTAATGGTGGTGTAATACATCCGTCTCCAGTGTAGTGCTGATTTGAAAATATAGATTGTGTCTGTGACACTAAGTGGTAGGAATACCCAAATCCTTCAATTTCTCAGAGAGAAAATTTAAAAACCTTATTCATTTTGAGTAAAAATTAAAGTTTTGGGACGAGAGAAAGAGAACGCGAAAGAGAGACAGGAGTACAGGAGTCAAAATATATTTAATAGTTGTAACATTTCGTCGTTAATGACACATCTTTGGAGAATAATTAATATATGTTGCGAGAACTTAGATATATAGTTGCAGAGTTGTCATTAATTATAGATTCATCGTGATTGATTTGGTAGCGAAAGTAATTTGGTGAGCAAAGACATATTGCGTATTTACTGAAATATTTTAGGTTACTGTTGGCAATTTTGTTTTCACACGACCCATGGAACAAATAACTAGAAGGCTTAGTCTAATGACAAAATGTTTTGTATGTTGAAATTGACCAAAAAACATGCATAAATTACAGCCATTTGCGTTCAACCACAAACCGCAAACATTTTTGCGAGTTGTTCGCAAATGGCTGTAGTTCTGAACAGAAACCATAGTTCTTCTAATCTTTTTCTCTTTCTTTAGCGGATCAGATGGATTAATCAAATTATGGACAATAAAAACCAGTGAATGTGTGAAGACAATGGACGAGCACGACGATAAGGTAGAAAATCTGTCATCCGAACCCTTGAGATATTTATACCTCGACGTTCGGTTTATCTTTGTCAGATTAAGATCATGATGCGCATTTGAAGTTCTTTTTTTTTTTGGTTCTAAACACTTGAAGGTGTGGTCACTTGCTTTGACAAATTCTCAAGAAACAATGCTTTCTGGTGGAGCTGATTCTGTTCTCAACATCTGGAAGGTAAAAACAGAATCCATTTCGTTCAACTTTGTTTTTGAAGACGAGACGAAGTTATTCCGATGAAGTGTAGTTGCCACCAAATCATCGGAATCTCTTCGTCAGCTGTTCGGCTACTCGATCTCATTGATTATTCATAACTCATGAATTCTTCTGAGGGAAAATGCTTTTCACATGCTAATCACATGTTAATGTTGAAAACCGCCCAAAAAGAGGTTATTAATCCCTGTACATTACTAAACTGTAGAAAATAGGCATTGGTGAAAAGTTACTTTCGTGAATAAGTTGTTTTCCACCTCAATAATACGGGAACAATTACTTACACGATAACCACAAAATACAACAGCCACCTCCGCACAAAATCTGGAGCAAAAAAACATTCGTAGTAACACAATGTGCACATTTTATTGTTAGGATGTCACAGAGGAAGAAGAGGAGCAAATTATGGTTTCCGTAGAGGAACAATTAATGAAGTATGTGAAGAAAATTTCATCATTATCTTACAGTCTGAAAGTCACCTGAAGAATTCAGTTGACTAAGGGAATATCATTGTTCGCTTCATTGCACTTGCCCGCTATTTTAATCATTGATATAATTTTCTTTAACACATTTAAAATCTGTATATCGAATTTGAACCCTCGAAAAGTACCTTCCAATCTTGTGTTGTAACATGTACTTGAGATACAATGAAGTGGGCACTAGATTCTGCTGGGGAAAGGACTTTTGTCACTTGCAGCGCGCCAAAAGTTGCTGTTGAAATTTTCTGCCGGTGACGTATCCAACAAATGCCAATGAAATGATTACTTTGAGTTACGCGATTGTTCCACAACAGCGTACATAATCACGTACTTTCCTACACCTCAATTAGTCTTCACAGCAATATTTTCTGGAATTCTGCGCCCGTTGTTAGCTGCTCGGTATCAAATCACAAACAATATTCATCAAATTTTAGAGAACAAGAACTGGCAAACCTACTTCACAGAAAGCAGTTCACAAAAGCAGTTGGACTGGCACTTACTCTTGAGCAACCTTTCAGAACACTGAATGTTTTAAAAGGTAAAGGAGAATTGGCATGACATTTTAGAATGTCGATAGCTTTTTAGATGGCGTTTTAAAATCCAAGTAAAGGTCTTTAATATACATATTAAGAATTTGTTCGATTTTTATGGTTTAGATATACTGTTGGAAGAGAATGGCAAGGGAGAGCTTTCCAAAACTCTACGAGATTTACGAGATGACCAAGTTGGTAAGACTAGTGGTTAATTGTGGAATATTACGGAGAATAAACGAAATATTACTGAAGATGAATATATCTGTTTCTGACATTTTAGATATTATGCTAAGATTTTTGTGCAGTTGGAACACCAATGCAAAACACAGTCATGTTTCTCAGACAGGTATACAATGCTATTACTTTCTTTTCTCAATTTATTTTTCGCAAAGGACTGGATTTTTGACAATATTTATTATTTAGATTCCTAGCGAGAGTGTAGAAATTCCACCAGTGCTTGAAGTTGCGTGTCCATGTTTAGTTCTTGCGTGTGATTATTAATTGACCACTTTTTCATCTCCCACAATACAGTTCGTTTGGGAATTCTTTGGATAAAAACAAAGGATTTCCGATCCATCGGAACGTAGCAAATTGTCCAATGAACCGGATATCCTTTGTTCTTATGCAAAGAACCCCCCAGAACGAACTGTAATGTGAAAGTTATCAATCTGCAGCGCAGCTGGAAAGCACTTTTAACTTCCAACTTGTCCCGCTGCAATATTTAATCCGATTGTACGTTTGCCGACACACGATTGTGTCCGACCCCGTGGGGATATATGCATACATCGAAATTCATGTTATTCGGAGTATTTTGGTAATTTTAATAACTAAAGTATATGACATCCTTGTAGTTTTATCCATCATTTTAAAACAACATTCTCCTACTTGGCTCATTGAACGTCCAGAAATCAGAGAAAGAATTGAAGCACTCCTTCCTTATACTGGTGAGAATCTCATTCTTGATCACCCGTTCAAAGTTTTGAAATTAGATTCAGAACTCTAATTTCTGAAATTAGATTCAGAAATTAGATTCAGAACTCAAATATGAATTTATATTCATCTAAGTCAAAAAGCTTAATATTTTGTTATTATAAGAAAATTCGAATTTCATATAAATTGATGAACAGCAAGGCTATTGTCCTGTTTATGTCCATTGTCAGAGTATGGTAAAATGTTTTTTTTTATCAGCGAAACTTTGAAAGATTTAATGAAATCTGGCTTGAAAACCCATTCATTTTTTAACGTTGTCAAGACGTTATTTCTTGGCGTTAGCCAGTGCAAAATTACAAAAGCTCAGTGTAGGTATGGGGTTAAAAGCGTATTGACCGAATGAGTTACTTTAGTTGCAAGTCTACAATTTACTATTATTATTACTTGCTCTTTCAGAGAGGCATTTTGAAAGAATGGATCGTTTGCTTCAAGTAAGAGAACTTTGCAATGCTGAATTTACAATGTTGTATTATTAAGTATGTTCATTATTAAAGTGGGTACGAATACTGGTGCTGTTACAAAACCTTTGAATCATACGTTTCTCATTGAACTTCATCTTAAAATGATGCCGACAGTTGCCTCCGAACTTTTTTTATTTACCTGCCACAA
Source organism: Nanipora kamurai (assembly GCA_036872915.1). Lineage (NCBI taxonomy): Eukaryota > Metazoa > Cnidaria > Anthozoa > Scleralcyonacea > Helioporidae > Nanipora > Nanipora kamurai. Next base: position 325,739 of record JBAHVQ010000490.1, on the reverse strand, counting down.
ACTTTATGTTGGTTGCTCTACAATCCCCGTTTCAGCGTGTGTTCAAAAAGTAAAGTTGACACTTAACGAAAGTACGTAAATGTTCTTTCTGTAGCAGTCGATGTTTGTTGATTACACCTGGCAAGCCATGAAGTTAAGTTCATCTTCAAACCTCGATGAGAAGTAAGTGTGGGGCTGTCGAAGGTCGATGGTATATCGTGCTCATTGAAATATCGTTGAACTACTATAACAATTGATCTTGATTGGATACCCCTTCATTAGTAAATTTTACATTATCGTATGTTCAACCAAGACTGATATGGAGTCTGCAGAAATTTTTTTGATCTGTATAACTCAAACCACAATCCTTACCTTAGCCTAGTCCTAATTTTACCTGACTGTCATCACTGATTGTCATCACATAATCGACATGGGGTCATCACTTTATGTGACACCATTATTTAGACCCTCCGCTCTTTTCCAATTGTTATTGTTATTGTTATTGTTATTGTTATTGTTATTATTATTATTATTATTATTAAAAGTAATATCCTTCTTTGAGTTTAAGTAAAAATTTGTTGGAGGCAGTATCCAGGATTGTGAAATAGGAAGACCGCAGACTTTGCAATTCTCTGAGGTTTGGGTGCTTGTAGATATGAGAGTTTTTGTCCGTTTGAAGGTCCATTTGTCCAAACAAGAATGAATGAGGACCTTGAAACGGGCAAAAACTCTCAGATCTACAAGCACCTCCAAACCTCAGAATAGTGTTATTGTTATTGTTATGATTATGATTATTATTGTTAAAGTACATCTAGGTCATCAAACGAAGTTGCTGGACGTTATGTAGAAAAGAAAGGTGATGATAACGCTATAATTAATGCTCAGATTGTTGAGAAAACTGCGGTGGAAGATATATCAACTGATGATGTGTGCCCGAACGATTGTTTAACTCTGAAAGGCAATCAAATTCAGGAACAATACTCTACGAACGATCCTGAAAAAGAGAATTCATGTGAGTTTAATAACAATAAAAACGTGTTGATCACGGAGAGGAAAGACGCGGTTCAGGTACGTTATCTACGATGTGTTTCTTTGACACTTTTTATAATTGCATCTGCACATAACTTCTTTGTTATGTATAACTGAAATGTGTGCTGCCAGGGTTAACGTGGGCCAGAACTACTTATTAGCGATTTGGTTTAAATTTTTGAGTCGCGCTTTTTGGCAGGAATGATCGGACCGATTTCTATGGGATTTAGCTTCTTAAATGAGGAATGTTTGAATTTTAAGGAAGTGTTGTTGACTTTTAGTTATAGTAAAATGTTTGACATATCGGCGCATTTTTTTTTACAAAAAGTGTCCATGTTCAAATGAAGCTCAGCGATCTTCAATTTTGTACCTGCAAGTTTTAAGACAGTGATGACCATGCAACTAGCTGCAGAAAATGCTGGTTAACCAGTAAACTGGACACGGATCCTTTAACTTAAACTGGACTTTTTGGACCCTCAAATCAAAAATGTAACCAACGCGCTAATAAAGAGCTTCGTGACAGCTTAAAATATTTTATGAACTAGGTCAAAAGTTCAGTTCGTGACCCAATAGCCAAGAAAGCCTGATTTCCACTAGCGGAATTTTCCGCTCATTTATTTTTCTCGTTTCTCATTGGCTCTGGGGAACTCTTGGGTCCCTGAGAGTCAATGAGATAAGGTCTAGTTTCCTCTGGGCCAAATTTTCCGCACGTACTTCTTTTCCCTCTTGTGTCGTTGGCTTTTGGGCAACCCAAAAGTTCCTGACACAGCCAATGACAGACAAAAAATAGTACGCGCGGAAAATTCCGCCTAGTGGGAATTGGGCTTTACATCGTAAACGTGGGCGAAAATGTGATTAATCTATGAGGAAACATTTTCTTAAAAGGGTAATTCTTAATAGGAGACTGGTAACTAAATATGACTGGGAACGCATGCGTAGATAGCGATCTTGTCGAATTGTTAATTTATAACGGTGGCACCGTCCGCGTCACTACAAATGTAAAATTTTTAGATGTTTTGCTTCGGTGAATTTCTTTTAAACTTCTTAATTAAAACAAACAATTTAAGCTTAACATAATACCTAATTTTTAAAATTTTTGCAAAGAATCTACCTTGACAATCTACCCTCCTATTTTGATATTCGGATATTCTTTAGTGGAGTGTCTAACCTCGTACCAATTTTTAGAAAAATTCGTCGAGGAAATCCGAAGATAATTTGTCTTAAATGTAATAATCGTAGAAATATGTCGATGTTTTAGCGCTATCATTACCACCTTAGCAATCAAAAATTGCACAATTCGACAAATATCTAATGTTTATCGTGCTTTTTCTACAGACGTACTTTGCAGCGAACTTAAACTATTTTAAAGATAGAAATGCCCACATATAGCGACCGTACTCATTACATCCTGTAAACATAGAGACTGTGGGGAGCTATCTTAACTGTATCTTACTGTTCAAACTGTGGTAAACCAAGAACAATTTTTATTGCAAATTCAGTTTGCAGTGTACATCTAAGAATTTAACAGTATCAATCTGCAAAATCAAACAGTTGATTGATACATTCTCTTGTTGTAGGCAACTGTGGGTAAGAAGAAAAAAATATCAAAACAATCTCCAAAGTGCAAAAGGAAAAACGAGCAAAGTCCAAAAGCTAAGAGAAAAAGAGAAAAACCGTGAATTGATGGTAGGGCTATCTCTTTTCAAATAACTTAATTTCAATTTTATTTCACGGCATTGCACAGTATCACTTGCATGTAATTCTTCTCAGGGAGAGTCAAAATCAAAAAGAAGTACGTTTGAACGATTCCATCGTGTGTTCAGGTGGTTCATTTAATGTAATTTGTGAAAATGTTGAGTTAACGAACATTCGTATTTTCAGAATATATATTGAGTCAAGACGTCAAAACTTTAGGAAGGTGTTCTTCATGCACTTTAAATTTTTCATATTTGGTTATAATTCTCTTAGTGCTACAGTTTTCTCCGGTAGGGTTTACACATTTAAGGAATAACCAAGATATTGTACATGTGAAATATGTATAGGCATAGTTTCTTCTCTCACAGTTTCTTCCCTTATAGTTTCTTCCCTTGTCGTTTATTCCCTTGTCGTTTATTCCCTTGTAGTTCCTTCCTTTACAGTTTCTTCCTTTATAGCTTCTCCCTTTGTACTTTCTTTCTGAGTGGGGATTAAAGGTTAAGGTACGTTTACACGCTGCAGTCAGTTGGGCTGATTTCTGGCTTAGGTGCATGTTAAGTTGAGAATTAGTAAACAAAATTAATTTGCTTTTTGTGAATTACCCTGCACATAAACCAGAAATCTACGCGACTAATCGAAGTGCGTAAACGTACCTTTAGACCTCTGAGATGGCCGTTTAGTCACTAACGCTGAACAATTACATCCAGCAGGTGGATACGTCTAACGTTGGACGGTTAAAGAATCCGAGATATTTTGACGAAGCACGAATAGAAGGAAAAATCTGGAAGCCACAGTCTCCCAAGTTATATTCTTAAATTGTCTTGTCATTATAAATTTAAAACGTACATTTAACGGTTATATACCGTGTTAAGGGATATATATATATGTTATATTATAATATTATATATATATATATATATATTCATAGAGAGTGAGAGAGAAAGAGAGAATGAGAAAGAGAGAAAGAGAGAATGAGAAAGAGAGAATGAGAAAGAGAGAAAGAGAAAGAGAGAGAGAGAGTGTGTGTGAGAGTGAGGGAGTGTGAGTCAGTTTAAGCATTCTTAAGTTCCGGCAGTTTCTCAAACCTTTTGACTACCTTCATAACCGTTCAATACTGCCGACGTAGCACTCTAATATATATATATATATACATTGATATAAACGTACGTAAATAATCATGTCCATGTGTATAAAAATGTTTATAAAAATCCATTTTGTACTGTGGTCAGTGAATTTATATTATATGTATAGTCGTGACCAAAAGTCGCGGGACATCTCATCTTCAGGATTAAAAAAAAATTTTAAAAAATAAATAAATATAAATATAAATATATATATATATATTTTTTTTTTATTAATGATTATATAGTCGAAAACGCTTGGTTCTTTTTATTGAAGATTTTTAAAATATACCTGTTCTAACTTTTTTAACATATTATACTCAGCGATATACTTTAATGAATATATTATAATATATATATATATATATTAAATATAACACAAATGGAGACAAATTGTCTCCATTTGTGTTATTTTCGTTTTACCTGTGATGGTATCGAACGCTCTATTTATTCAAGTCACTTGTGTAGCTTTTCGGTTACATTTCGTTTTATATATATATATATATATATATGTATGTATGTATGTATGTATGTATGTATGTATGTATGTATGTATGTATGTATGTATATATATGTATGTATACAACAAAATTGATTCTTTCAGAAGATGAAACAGACTGTAGTGACTGTTTGAGGTAAGTGACATATATATATATATATGTATATATGTATATATGTATGTATATACAATATATATGTATGTATGTATATGTATATTAAAAATTTTATAAAAATACATCTGTTTTTGTAGGTTACTTTTAACTTTATGATAAGCGAGCTGTAGAAAATCGCTTGGGTAATCGTTCAGACAACTGCCTCAGTACAGCGCCATATGAATAACAACTGTAGCAGAACACACTCAACTTACTTATATAAAGATATGTACTTATATATATATATATATATATATATATATAAAGATATCCTGCCCGGAAAGGGTTATATATTATAAAATCTTATCCGCAACTCTTCTAAACTCATCCTGATGTTTTGTGATGGCTGCAGTGATCCTCAGATACCACAAGTTAACCTGTTTGCTTTTCAGCGAAATTTTTTGACCTCTAACTCTTTCCCGGCGGTCTGAAACGCCAGACGATCTTACTCTGTCCAACGCCAGGCGATTTTACTCTGGCGAACGCCAGGCGATTTTACTCTGGCGAACGCCAGGCGATTTTACTCTGGCGAACGCCAGGCGATTTTACTCTGTCCAACGCCAGGCGATTTTACTCTGTCCAACTCCAGGCGATTTTACTCTGTCCAACGCCAGGCGATTTTACTCTGGCGAACGCCAGGCGATTTTACTCTGTCCAACTCCAGGCGATTTTACTCTGTCCAACGCCAGGCGATTTTACTCTGGCCAACGCCAGGCGATTTTACTCTGGCCAACGCCAGGCGATTTTACTCTGGCCAA
>JBAHVQ010000490.1:292812-320030 GCA_036872915.1 Nanipora kamurai | reverse complement strand
TTAGTTTAAAATTGATCTTTATAAAACCTAGGACACTCGATTGGCAATAATATCTCTGATTTTCACCATTTTTTGATACTTTAAAATTGGTCAAAAAATCTTAAAAAACCATGGGTTAACCCCTTTGCTTTTTGCTAAAATTTTTCGATGCTAAAAAATTCACCCAAATATTAGTTTAAAATTGATCTTTATAAAACCTAGGACACTCGATTGGCAATAATATCTCTGATTTTCACCATTTTTTGATTGTTTGAAATTGGTCAAAAAAATCTTAAAAAAGCATGAGCTAACCCCTTTGCTTTTTCGAGAATTTTTTCACCCAGTATGCATCGATTAATTAAAAGTTAGAAATTAATTAAAAATAAAAAAACATCTACTATTAACCAGGACCAAAATGGCAGATGTTCTTACCAAAGCCTCACTTTCACGTTGGTTATTTTTATCTAGGGAAACGTCCATTGAGATAGGTTTGAAAACTCAGTGAAAGCTAGCCAGAAAACCGATGTATGCGGTTTTAAACAAAACGGTGGAAGTCAGTGGGCAAAGTTTTGAAAGTTTAACTAAAGCCCTGGTCAAACGGCGCATGATAGTCGGTTATCTTCAAATTAGGAAACTTTTCTGATAAAAAGACATAAAAGCCTTTCTAACAAGAGAGGCCGGTAAATATGCCTCAAATACTAGCGATGTACATAGGAACATAGCATTACTGGAGCCTACTGTCTCAAAACCATTTAACACTGACAATTAATCAATTTTGGTATTGAAGGCTTTGCTTTGGCCTTTGAAGAATTCCATCACTTCCTTCGGGTCAGGAAATGTATAAACAGACGTTTGACATGCCCTGTTTAATCAGTGGCTCCTTAACAACTTAACATTATCCACGAGGATGGATGTGCAGTGTTTCAATTCTATTTCAATTCGACTTTTTAGTTGACTTCAGCAGTGTAGGTTAATTGTGAATTTATCGTTTCATATTACCCTGAGGATGATTCTGAAATAACATAATCAGCGTATTGTTTTCAAGTTTCTTTTGATATTTTTACTGCAGAGTCCACTTGCATACTTTTTTCAGATGGATCTTTGCAAAATGTTTAGCTAGTCGAACTGAAAGAGCATCGGTTATTGAAATATTATAACCAGATAGAATCTTAATTTTGTGCAGATTATCGCTGATTGCTACGTGGTCTCATATGTCCGAAATTTCCGGCCATGTGATTATATTTGACTGCTAGCTAAACCAACTAAAATATCAGCAGCTGAGTACACCTGGTCGGTCAAACAAGTCACTTCAATTAATCAACGAACTGGGGTTTTAATCTTTATCTTTATATTTTGTAGAGATATAAATTAAAATTGTAATTATACCAAAAATATTTTACAACGTAAAACGAACATCCTATCTTCGGTTGTCATATCGTTAAACGTTATTTTTTTAACGTAAAATAACGTGGAGAATCCAAGGTCCGTTTCTGTGGAAGAAAACGTTTCTCGGAAGATTATTTCATTTTGTCGTACAAATCCAGAGTCAAGAAACATAACATCTAATTTGAATCAAAGCACAACACCACAAATGATATATACCATTAGACTAAAAGACAATACCTAGCCGGTTTTTTCCATAACTCAGACGCGTTTCTCAGTCGAACAGCTGGTGCATGTCTTCATAAGATGAAGCCGTTAGCGACTGTAGCTATTGCTGTGGTTTTGTCAGCAACTTTTGGGTCTGTTTGCCACTCAAGCTGTTCACAAGGTTTGTGAATTACTTTTAAAGTATTAATATGACAGAAAGCGTGTGCGAGTGTGTACATGATTGTGTGAGAGAAAGAGAAAAAAAAGTTGTGAAAGGTAGTGATAATGAAGAGAATAGGTCTGTTTATACAAGAGACAATATGCCACGAATACTCGTATGAATTGCAGTGAAGTTTTTCGTGACCATAACAGGACTTTACGAGACACGACAGGCGCGTCAAAGATGACGTCGTTCATATACGATGAAATTTTTAACACAAAACAGAGAGAATGAATCAGTTTTAGTCCCAAGAATAATCCCAACACCGTCATGGTTCTTCATAAAATGTTATCACAGATTAAATAGTCAGCTAAAAGTCCAACTCAGGGTCGGTACTTCTCCACAGAGATCACATATTAACTAGAGAGGGCATTGTACCCGAACCCCCTCGACGTCCGCCATCTTGGATAAATTGCGGGTGGCAGACCGCTTCACCTTTGTCCTTTGCTTTTTCTTTTTTAAATAAAAAGAATACGAAAAATTAACGTAAAAAGCGGGATTTTCTTTTCAGTACATTAACCGTTCTTAATTATGGTAAATTTGTCATTTTTTAACGAAATGAATGATATTTTTTGAATAAATTCGTGAACGAGAATTATGGGTAAACTCACGAACGTGAACTCTCGAACAGACGGTTAAGGGCCTGGGACCGATCGATTTTTCCCCGAATTTACTCAAAATGGCTGGTGTTCAATTTGTTACCAATTTTTTGCACCCGTGCCCTCTCTAGTTTTATATGATCGCTGTGGTGTTAACTAACATGTACCATTGATCTAGTACCACTAAATGTTTAAGGAATACTAAGAAAACCGATGAAAAGTATTTGGCAACCTAATATCAATGTCATGTCCAAGTTAACGGCGCGCATTTTCGAGCTTCCGCCCGGATTTATCCGCTAGTCCTTAGTCTCCACGCGATATGAAATCAAGCAAAGCGAAATTCTATTCTACATAAAAAATAGAGCTGCCAAAAAATCGATTTGCATGTAAATCGCGTCAGTTCACCGTATATCAACATCATCGCAATACATAGCTTCGAAAAATGTGAAATTTTCATTTCGTCTTTTTTCGTAGATAAAGAGGATGTCTTTGTTATCAAGAACTACTATCAAAATCGCGTTTTTGCAGACGGAAAAGAAGCAAGGTCTTTTGTCATCGATTCAGCAACAATCATTTACGGTTTTTGCATACCACGCGAGGCTAAGCTGCTCGCGGTTACAAACACATTTGACCTGTTATCACCTGTTTCGTTCTTTGGCTCACTTGAAGAACGACTGCTTACCAACGAAGAATGGAAATGCGTCAATGATGAACGCAGTGCAGACTGGTACCAACCGAGGTACAACGACACATCGTGGCCGCAAGCCTTTTCCAGAAAACCACTAACAAATTCGCCATTCATTTCCGAGAAAGCCCAGGCGATTTCAAGTGTACAAAACACATCGAATAAATACTATTGCCGTGGAAGGATTAAAGAAAGAGCTTATGTTGAAAAACAATTAAGACGTAAGAAACCTTGCATCATACATTTGGGTAAAAATGGGGCATACTTATTTGTTATCACTATGGGCTATATCAACATTATCATCCCTGCTAAGAATGCATCAGCCGAACATCAAAAGAGGCTGCAATTTTAAACAAAACATGTTATACTTAGGCGGTAATCATCGTATTATTAACTAATCTTACAAAATATTCATATGCCAATTCACAAATGAATCAGTATTTTAAATGAAAATTTCATATGTGAATTAAATTTTCATATGTGAACTGAAAATTTTACATGTGAAATTTTCATATGTGAAATTATGAACCAGATGTGAATCAGGTGTTTCATACGTGAAAATGTTCTAATTTCATATGTGAAATGAGGATTTCACATGTGAAGAGGTTCCAATTCCATGTTTTTCATATGTGAAATAACGTGTAAAATATCTCTTTTACATGTGAAACAACATGTGATATATGTTTTTTACATGTGAAATAACATGTGATATATGTTTTTTTACATGTGAAACAACATGTGATATGTTTTTTACATGTGAAACAACATGTGATATATGTTTTTTACATGTAATATATGTTTTTTACATGTGAAATAACATGTGATATGTTTTTACATGTGAAACAACATGTGATATATGTTTTTTACATGTGAAATAGCATGTGATATGTTTTTACATGTGAAACAACATGTGATATATGTTTTTTACATGTGAAACAACATGTGATATATGTTTTTTACATGTGAAATAACATGTGATATATGTTTTTTACATGTGAAACAACATGTGATATATGTTTTTTTACATGTGAAATAACATGTGAGGGTAACACGATGAAATGTCAGGAAATTAATGATTAAATATCCCTTCAAGCGTCGGCAGGCTTTGTAAGCGTACCGCGGGCGTACGGATCTTGGAACATCAGCAAACCTTACCTTGGCCTTCGGGGAAATTCCTTCACTAATTTTCGTCATGCGATGGTTTACACGTATCGCAAATCCCACGAAAAGCAAGATTTTACCACAACTTCCCGCGCGAATGCGCGTGGCTCTTGCGGAGTTTTGATGGGAGTATAATCTCTATCAAAAGTCCCGCGAGAATCACGCGAATTCGTGCAGGAAGATGCGGTAAAATCTTACATTTTTCGGGATTTGCGATACCTGTATTACTTACAGTAGCCGGTTCCCCTTTGTACGTCAGCTGAATACAAGTACCAGAATACTTTGGGACAAGCAGGTGTTTTTATAGACATGGCGAATCCCAAGTTGACTGTCTCTCGTGATTAATCTTTTGAAGACCAACCCTCACGTGAGGCGACGTCGTGATGATTTTCGATCGGTATATTTTGAAAAATGGTAGAATGAACAGATCTAGCCTCGCTGTTTTTTGCTCCATTCCAGACTCCGGAGAAATCCTTCTTTACATTTCAATGATATTCATATGCGCATCAAAGCATTTATTTCTGGTCCGAAAGAGGGCATTTGCACAGGAGACTAAATGGGTCAATAGCCAATGAAATTCACGGGTTTGTGATAGCAAAAGGTAGATTTGTTCTAATAACAAATATAGGCAAGTCTCACTTAACTCCTAAGGTACATTTAGCTAGTTTTAGTTGGCGCTAACTACATTCTGTTCTTTCAAAAAATCAAGGTTCGGCATTTGCAGCTAAGATCGAAAGCGACCGACGTTTGGTGAATCACGTGATACAGTCGTTTCTGGTGCTTGACATCCTGGAATGCTTGTCGCATTGCCTTGAATTTGATCAGTGTGTGTCCCTGAATTTTGAGCAAAGCTCAAAAACGTGTAATTTGAACAATGGAACAAATACCAGATATCTTCAAGATATGGAGAAAAGGAATGGATTTGATTACTATAAAATCATAAAGCCGTGAAGAAAGTGGTATTTCTTACAATTCTGACTTCAATGTCTCAGAAACTATTTAGTCTATTTCAGCTGATATTTACTTTAATAACTTTGAGCCCATGGAGCGACTGAAAAAAGGTCAACTCCACAAAACACGAGATCACTTTCTTGATGGAAAAAAATCGATTAAGGTATTAGGGCCGACGAAGACGCAGTTACTACCAAAACAGTTATTTCTTTCTTGGTTCTTTCAGTCTCTACTAATATGGTTCTTTTTTGCACTGGAAACAGTTAGTACCAAAAATCAAAATAGTTATTTCTTTTATAATCAGCACTGGTTCCCAAAAGAGGAAAATTTGACTTTTGTATCGAAGTTGACCTTATCCAATGCAGACATTTCCAAACCTACAGACTAACAAAACCGGCAAACATTTACGAAGTCAGGGACAGAGACAGACAGACAGTCAGTGAGAGCGATGGATGGACAAACGAGGAAGCAAATCGATCGAACGACTGACGGACAGACAAACAGACAAAGAGATAGACAGGAAGAAAGTGATAGATACACAGAGAAGAAAACTTTGTTTCCAAATAACTAACCCTATTTTCAAGGCTTTATAATGTCACAGCTATCATAAGGAACAAAATCAAAGCGGTTCATGTCTATTGCGATTATTTAACTGATCTCTTGTTGCCAGTGATAACGAGTATTTAGATTCTGATATTACGCACCAATGTTCGAAACTCAGTTTACAGAAACACTTGCAGAGTTCCCAGGTAATGTTTCTTTCAAATCTTTTGTAGGAGTTATATCCACATAATGTCATATTTAAATCCGTATAGTGTCGAAATGGAAGAGTATAATTAATCAAATTCGGATATAATACAAATGTTTCAACCAGTTACGATCTGAAAATGTTACTAAGAATGTACCTGATTGTAAAGAATATTACCTTTAAATTTATTCTGTTAAAGTAGTTGAACTGTGGTCAGAGTAACTTTAGTTTTCCAGTGATTGTATCCAGATCGTGTGAAAGACCAATCAACCCAAGGACGGTAACAGAGCCAGGTACCACCTAGTGAAGCGAAACAAAATGGAAATATTAACGCAACAGGATGAGTGCAGACAAGTCGATCACAACAAAAAAAACTACAAAGGATTTTAAAAAACTTTAAAGTGATACACTACAATGAAAGTCTGATTTGTGATTAACTCATCAATGTCCTAGGAATTGAAAAAAAACGAGTCGAAAACATTTGCTGAACTTCATGCTACACTGATGACGGGGTATTTGTGGGCTGCGACAAAATAGAGTTAACCTCAAGTTTCAGTGAGAATTTTAGAATTAACCTGTGTTCTTCCCGCATCAGTCACCAAGTATGTAGGCAGTCGTTGTTCCATGGCAACATTTTCCAGATCCAATAGTACTTGTGCGTTCTCTCCTTTGACGACAATTTTTGCTTCTCTATATAAAGCAATTCCAAATTCTATTTACATTACGGTTTAAGGTTGCTCCTGCACAGTAATTTTTTAATAGGGATTGGTAACTAAATATTATTCGGCATGCATATTGCATGCGCACAATGGTAAGAATTCAAAATTTGACAATGAATTTTATCTATTTTATAAACTATTTTGGGGTTAAAATTAGATTAAACGAATCGTCGCGATTGAAGAGCCAGGTGGGAAACGAAGTTTAGTTAAAAATATAATAACCTAGCAAACAAGTTTAAATAAAGCCATAATGGAACCATATCTTTAAAAAAGATTTTATTGACTAACGTTTCGTTACTTAACCAGTAACATCATCAGAGTAATTATTAACAAGAGTTGAGAGGCTTAAACGAATATTTAGCCAGGGGATGTTTGTCTGGGTGAAGTTTTGTTTAACTCCATAAGATGAAGGAACAAACTTGAAATACTTTTAGAATATATATCAACAGACAAGGTATATGAAGGATGTGTTGCATGGCATTTGGTCCCGTTTTTTCGATTAATTTCGTAGCCAGTAGGACCACACGCCACAGACCTGATCGTTTGACCTTCTTGCTTCCTATTCTTACCTGTTGTTTTGTAGCACGACACGTTTTCTCAAGTTTATTTACATGGCTCTGACCGAGCACGGATGGGAAAGCAATGCCAATGTTGAAATGCCCCTCTTTTATTGGATATCAATCCAAAAACTTACCAAGCACTATTGTACTCTCCGTTTGTCCACAGATAAAATGTAAAAATTTCCCGCGAGTCTTGTACGAGAAAAAGTGTAGACCACTTGAGTAAACTAATCAACAGGAGCCATTTGCCGTGCTGAGAGAGACAACAAAGGTTGAAAACTAAAGCTTAATTATATGACCAATTCTTTACCCATTTTCTTCCCATCGCTTCAGTAAGTGAGCCGATTGCCCTCTTGTTTCCACCAGTTCTCTGTAAAGTCCAACGGCAGCATGTCCAACTTGTGCAGCTATCTTGCCAACTCCCATCTTCAGGCTGTCATTCACAACAAACACCATTTTATAAGCACTTTGAGTATTTTCTTTCATTGTTGCAAAACCACTGAGAGCATGATCAATCTGCAATTTGAGACAACAAACCAAACACACATTTGTATCTCATAATTTGCAGTACCTCGCTGGGTGATTTAGGAGAAACCAGCTCCCTCCAAGATTATCAATGCAACATTGTATATCAGACTGCATGATCTTGAGAGGAATAACTGGGACTATCTTAGAGGGGCAATCTTGACTAGGGTTTACCAAATTTTGGGGATATTTAGAAAAGAAATGGAGGCACACATTAAACTTCTACATGCATTTTTCAAATTACAATTTTCATAATTATGCTTTTTATGTGTAATTCAAAGTTATGCTCCCATTTTATAAAATGTCAGTACTCAACCCAGAATCTAAACCATTTTTATTCCGATATCCTGTTTCTACAATGTAAATGTATTAGATTAAATATTACAGCTTTTGGCAATAATAAATGTTTCCTTTTATAGGTTCATTATGATTTTTTGCTCAGTCTATACTTCTTCTGGGACATCAAAATACAAAAAAAAAAAAAGAAAATTGAGTAATTTGATTTTTCTAACCTGAAAAGGACCATGCAGGTCTGGCTGATCAATGTTGTCAAACACCCACTCTGCAGCTGCTTCAGCTGAAATATTTCCAGTGTAGTACAGACCCTGAAAATAAACAAATAAACCAGTCATAATTTTTAGTGGTAAACATTTCATAATTTTACATCAGTTACCACATGAAATATTTAATTGAGGCAACTCATGACACAACTTTCTGGTTAGTCAATGGATCGACTCTTGGTCGATGGTATTACTAGTAATAATGAAAGAAATATCATTTTCAAACTAGGTATCATCTATCTCTTCAAATATATTTTTTTTTATACAGCTCTGGAATGGGCCAAACGTTTCTATTCCATGGGAGCTGACAAAAATAACAGCCTGTATGCTTTCATAATTTCTTCTTTCCTATCACAAACAAAGCAATTCTATTTAGCCAAGCAATCCAGTTTTGGTTGTCTAATGTTTCTTCATTTCTGTTATTCTGTTTCATTATGTTGCCAATACAATTCCTGTCAATACAATTCCAGTCCAATACAATTCCTGTCCCCACATCCAGCTGATAGTTCAAGAAAATAAAGGATAAAAAAATAAGCCAAAAATTGGTTTGATAATAACCCTGAAATGTAATCCAGACATTACCACAATAATATTATTATCTGGGGTTTGTGATTTTATATTTCCATACCAGTTCTGTGTCTGTGCCTTTAGTTTACTAGAATATCAAGATGCAGAATTGGACATAGTGAAAAAAATGCTATTCTGCAGTTGAGAAATGTAGAAGCAGAAAATAGCATCACCACATAAAGTGGGTATCTCCCTTAAACTAAAATGGAATAAACCTATGTGGGGTCACCATGCAAAGTGAAATCGCCCTGAAAAAGTTAAAACAGTATTACAATACATGGGGTCACCACTCAAAGTGGATATCCCCCTGAAACTAATGTATGTGAAGGTTCACATATATTTAATTTAGTTTAAGAGAGATATCCACTTTATGTGGTGACCCCATATAGAAGTTTTGTATTTCTACTTTGGGGACATACCCATTGTTAAAGGTGACCCCATTTAGTCTAACAGATAACTTGTTTGGAGCCCTACATTTCCCAACCAGAGTAACACTTTTCCCTATGTCTAATTCTTTACCTGGTTGCAAACTTAAACTATTTACTAAGATGCAGAATGTTGGTTTTCTTTTTTTTTCCTTTTTATGTTGTACAATTCCTGAGCACACTAAATTATCTTGGCAAGACTTTATCCATTAAGGAAACACAGAAGGTCAAAACATATGTCAATGCAGTGACCTACTAATCAGCTCCACATGGGTATATTATTTACTGACTATGGTATTATCATGATTTAATCTTGTAACTAGAAATAATCGCTAATTTCCTGTGAGCCAATAAGGCCTTTCGTTATATAACCTTAGTTGGACAGTCTGTATTTCAGTTTGGTTTTGAAGAAATGGAAACAATATTTGGTATTGTTAAAGGAAAACTTAAAAAGCAGTAATGGCCAACTTTAGACCTGATTTCAATTGTTGCCATAGTAGCACATGTTGCACAAAAGTCAAGTAATGACCTAGGGAATTCTGATATGTGCTGATGGATAATCATGCTTGGAAATGTAAAATAATATGCTCTAACAATGCAGAATAACATATGTCATAATGTAGAACAACTATAGGCAAGGTTTATAGCTTAATACAGTTACATTTAAGGAAGCTTTGCTCCAGATTTATGCACAGTATTTGTGATGTTGCACATTCTAGCATGCTAGACCTACATCCTAAATGTATATACTAGATATAGCCCAGATCTTCATTAAAAGTTAGCTGAAAACCAAGCAATTGTATGTGAGAGTTATTCAAAAAACATGTTTGTCTGAGGAAAATCCAACAGGGCTCTGTCTGAGTGCATATCCAAGGTTATGTTACAACATTATTCCGTTCATAGAGCACAGACCCTACAAAGGACAACGTACGAAACATCATCAGAAATACATATGTACAACTTAATCTTTTTTTTTTTGACTTTTAGTGAATTCTCTAATTTACATAAAAGCAAAAAGTAGCCACCTGAGATGCACAATTTGAATTGTGGCTTGTAATGTAAACCTAAGGTTTCACCTTGAACGTTTTCACTTGGAATTCACTTAGGACTATCTTGGATGCATTTTGCTGCAAAATCTAGGAAGCCGTTGTAATTTTAAAAACAATTTACTAAAATATAAACATTTATTAAGCTATATCCCTACTACCCCCCGTTTTACATGTACATTTTCCAACAAGCCATTAAAGATTTACGCTACCTACTGGAACAAACAATTTATACATCAATTTTACCTTCTCAGCAGCGTTTTTCGACACTCCCATATCCAGTAATGCGTCAACTAGTTCTTGGTTTGGGCGCCAAGCATCTACTACCGCAGCAGAACGTCCCAGCTGTTCCACCATTTCTTCAGCACCCTCGGCTGGTTTTCTTTCATTCAAGCCTGTTTCTTTGGCAGCCGAATCACCAACCTCCTTTGTCTCATCCTTATGTTCCATTAACTATTTTTTTCCAACAGCAATAAAGTTTAAAATTTCTAAACGAACTATTTCCTTCTTCCCCACGTTCTGTAAAACGCGTTGCCTTGCCTGGGGGGAACATTCACAAGATTGCAGGCACGTGCACAGGAAGTGTTCTGCAAAATATTCTTTTTTTGACATGATCACCAGCCAGCGATTAATTGTGAAAGTGAAAGTTAAAATAAAATAAAATGGCAGTATCAGAAGGGAGTTTACCATCTGTTTTCTTTTATCATAAATCGATGGAGAAACTGGCCGAATCTATCGCGAATCATTTTGAAAAGCGTACAAAACAGGTTAGTGCCAGCGTTATTAAGCGTAAATGTGGATCGCTCGGTTAAAAGTCCAAAAAACCTAATTAAACCAACTACGATCAGTTTTTCAGATAGTATTCTAAGTTCTGAATTTAACAGAATTATAAATAATAGTAACTTTAAGATATGAAACGAGTTACATCAACTCATAGGCATCATGAGGTGGGGCCTCCCATTCCAAACCAGTTTCATGTCGCTCCAAGTCGAATAAATCTGTTTACTATTAACTATTAGTATGAACTATTAATGTGATATAATATATTAATATAATTATAGTTAATTTAATTATTAGTATCAACTTTTACTTAACAGACCTTGATGATGATCATGTTTACAACCACTGTATTCTTTGGGCAAATATCAAACACTGTTTTATTGGTGGGAGAGAGTGCTAATCCTATACCCCCAAAATTGGATCCTAACTTTGTCTACCTAACAGGATTTTACCCATAAAAATTTACTCCTTTCTGCATTCACTATTACTCTTTGGACAGAAGTTGATCACCTGGCTTCAGTTGGTGATTATTTTAAGTACTTGCAGAGAAATTATTAACCAACAATTGTTGAGCAAGAGATACAAATACCTATCAGCCTAGTCTATGTACATGCTGCATCATGCATTATGAATAAATGGTTGGCTGTTTTGCAGGGCAAATTTACATTAGGATGTAAAGCTGTTAGTTTGAGGCACACTATTCAATGGAACTCATTTGAAGATGGCTGGCCCAACCTGTTTATTGAAAATGTTAAAGAGGAATGTGCTGGCAGAAATGGTATGTCAAAGCTGTAGACTTTGCTCTTAGCAACATTACGAATTTTGTAAAAGCACACTTAATGAAGGAGTGAATAAATGAATTGATAAATAATGTAAATAAGTAAATAAATGAATGAATAAAGAATCAATGAAATTTGTTAATATCAAGCAGTACCAGTGTGTCCTTTTTTTAACAATCAATTGGCATATGATTGAAAAGTAAATCAACAATATTTAGGGAATCACTTGCAGTTCTAACTTGCTTTACTCTTGAATCCAGTTCCTTTGTTCATTGTAGAAGCACAGAATTCAGAATTCCCGAAGGCGTGAGTTTAAATCCCATTCGAGTCAACTTTTTCAGTTGACTTCAGCAGTGTAGGTTATGTGTAAATTTATCATAGAAGCACAGATTGATTAGCTTTTTTCTTACAGTTATATTCCTGGGTAGTTTCCATTCTCCTGAAGTGGTTTTTGAACAATTATCTGTTGTGTACAATATACCAAGGTATGGTATAATACAATATTAAACTATTTAATTTTTACTCTGGTGTTAGTGTGACCATCCACCTCTCAGTCTAATTGAAGGTCAGTGTGCCCTGTGCCAGGGTCTGTTATCTTCACTACATACCTTTGTCCTTGCCCCTCACCAAATCCATTTACTATTTATGTCACTTCATAAAACACAAAGAAAAATCATAAATGCATCAAACTACTTATCTAATATTGATTTTTGCAACTCAGAAAACATTATCTGACATTGTTTGTCAGTTGAAGTATAAAAAGGTTTGTTTTATAAGTAGTTTAAAAAACTTGGAAATTGTACTTTATCAAATCTAAAATACTTGACTGCTGTATTGTTTTATATCTGTTAAAGCACTCCTATTCAGTATTTAATCAGCCATTTGTATGAAAGGGGGATTTGGAGTTCAAATCCCAGTACCTAAACAAACTTGAATTTGTAAGTCATAACTATGCCTAAAAAGTTGCAAAATCATGAAAAAATAGGTGTCACTTTAGCCAATACAACTGAATCTATCATCATGCAATCTAACCTATCTATTTTTCTTCAACCAGATACCTGGCAAGGTCGTTTACTTTTATCTTGCCATATTTTCCAACAGGGACAATGGAAAGGGTGGATAAAGAAGGACAAATTGCAACTGCAAAGGTTGTGATATGACCAAACAAATATAAATATTTATGACAAATATTGAATAGATTATAACATATAGGTGACAAATGACCAAATATTAATACTGTTCATGCATCCTAATTAGAAAGTTGTAAATTGAAGAATTGATTCAGCCAAAAGTTAGATGTGATTAAATTAAAAAGTCCTATGCAGTTCACATTATTGTCTAATCTTCTTGATATTTACTGTGATGAATTACTAATTGAAATTAATTTAACATTCAGAATCATGCTAGCCTTTTAATTTTTTTTCAGACATTAGCCAAAATGATTTCCGCTATCCCACTAACAGCTTGTGGCCCAACACAAGTTGTCATATATGACATTCATTGTTTACAGGAAAGATTTTATTTCTCAGATCAGGTTATTCCAAGGTAAAATATAGGTCTTAAAAAGTTATTACTATTTTCTTTGAACCATTTACAGTACATTGGTAGTGGTACCTTTTCAGAACATCTCCTGTTCATGAATAATATTATAACCATCTGACATTTGCCAGAGTGAAATAGCAAAGTTACCAAACAGAAGGATCAAATTTATTGTATAACTGGTACATATCTTCTAATCTTGACATGACTTGATGCTCCATGCTGGAATGGTGTTATTTCTGAATTTTTTAAGAACTGTTTAGTATTTAGTAAAAACAGGCGTAACATTTCTATTGATTGTATGATTTTGGGTACCATTTGTTAAAATATAATATTTAATAAATGCTATTGTTTTTCTGCTAGGCTGGAAACAGCTATTCCTTTGCTTCTGAGGAAACTGAAAACTTTCACTGATGTAAAAAGTTTGAGCATAGCCTTTCCTGATGAAGGAGCTCAGAAGAGATTTCAGTCCCAGTTTGAGAACTACCCATGTATTACATGTATTAAGCAAAGGGAAGGTGACAAAAGGATTGTGAAGATAAAAGAAGGTGTGTTTTTGTTATAAAAATAGAGTACTTCACCAGCAGTATTGAGCAGCTTCTAGATAATCACAAGGGTCGGGAAACTGCCAGAACTTAAGAATAGACCAACAGTATGTTCACACCTCACATGTGCCATATAATAATTAACTAACTAATGGAATGACCAAATGGAATAAAGAAAGGCAAGAAGGTATGATGGCAGGAACAAAAGAATGAATTCTTTATTTGCAGAGGGTAATATGTTACATCGTCAGATGATAAACTTGTGGTCCTCTATTCAGCACATATACTATATAAGGCACACCTTGTGAAAGGTTGTCCAGTTTTTCATGCACCAAATAGCAGCGATGTGATGGCTGGGGTTGAGCCTTCTTGAATTCTTGTCGTATGAGTTGTTCAGACTTCTCTTCTTGTAGCCGGTTGCCATTATTTATTTTCTGAATTCAAAAACCATTAATTAAAGCCAAAAAACCAAAAATTAGAGCTTTTTTAATCTCGTTTGTATAGTAAATCCAGTCGATCTATTGTATTTTTGTTCGTTCTGGGAATGAAAAATTTGTTTGAAAAAGAAACTACCACAAAGTATTCTGGTAGTTTTAAGCTGACTGGTAGCAGACTTGATTCTTGTTTTTCACGCAGGACAGACATACCCTACTACTATAATACAAGACTGCTATCATAAATGATGATTCAAACTAAGCTCAGAATTTTGACTTGAAGTTATGAATTATTGCAGGTGAACCTGACTCGCAGCATGTGGTCATTGTGGATGATTTAATAAAGACAGGTGGAACTATCATTGAATGTGCTAAGGTAAATGCAGCCGTAGCTGAGGTATTCTTTTCAGGAACAAAAAATATAATCGATGTATTTTCAATGTTTTCTTTTAGGCTTTAAAGAAGGCAGGAGCAAGAAAAATCAGTGCGTATGTAACGCACGGCGTCTTTCCCCAAGAATCTTGGAAACGATTCACCACCGACGAGGTTCCTTTTGAGAACTTTTTCATCACTGATTCGCTACCTTATGCAGTAGACATTGCGAAACACAAACCGTTTCAACTGTTGTCCTTAACAGATGCTATCTCAGAAGCCTTGCTCGGCTTTGACCTGGTCCAAAGGTAGATTGTGTATTGTAGCAATTTTCCCTTTCAAAATAATCGTTAGTTGTCCAACGCTCGTGTGAAAAAGATGACACCATCGAATGAAAACCGGCGACATCGATCTTTTCCTCGAGCAAATCCCGGAACTAATGAAATGTAAAACTACTGCAAAATAGTATTTCTCTATTCTCAGAAATTCAGAACAGTTTTGTTACCATTTTTGTTGGATTATCGTCACGAAATTCAGCAGACGTACAACTCTTACAGAAGACATTTTTAAAATTGCATTGGAAGAACCACTTGTATCCACTGAATCTCGGACCTTTCAGGTAGCACGTTCCAAGGACATTAATTCCAGAAATATTACCAACCTCGGTCTATAATTGCAAGCTCAGCAATAAATTGTTGCATTTAAACTTGGTGGGATGACGTGTATGTTTCACTTCCACAAACCTCCGAAGTGTCCAGTTGGTGGTAATTCTGAATTACGTGAAACGAACTCCAGCTTACGAATTGAAGGAACGAGACCCAACTCGATGAAGGTGCATAGAAGGAATGGATCGAGACTAAACACCTCCATATTCACTAGCCCAAAAAGTTTCGATAACGCACTGGAAGTGGTCCAAGATGTAGCCACACGTAAATATGCCTTCTACAACCATGTTCCAAGACCACCACTCAGCAATAGACCATTTCTCTGTTAAGTTCCTAGGTGTATGACGGAAAGATCCAGTCCGCCCGTCATTTTAGCGCGTAATTTCAAATTGTAACGTTTTTCAGTTTCCCCCCTGGGTGGACTGGATCTACCCATCATACACTACGAACCTGACATAGGGTAGTGCATAGGGTTTCTTTATGCTATTGACCATTCCAAAGTTGGACAGGTGACTTGGTTACCACAAAGCGGACATCGCACTACGGGATTTTTTGAGGGACGAGTCTTTAATGTCCCGAAAATCTGTTCCACGATGCATTACAAACTTGGTTACTACCAAGGTCTCCAGTCCAACTTCGGAATGGGGAATTGAGGAAGTATGGAACACAATCGTTGCCATGTTTGACCAAATTTTAGACCATTAGTAAAACAAAAAGCACGTGCTTTTCAATTGTTTTATTCTGCAACCCTTACGCGCATGCGCTACATTCCATTCGCAATTCACGTATTAATCCTAATTTCTTTTTAAAAGTCAGTATGGACACGACATGCTGGATTACTTCAGATATACTTGCTTGCCAAATGCAATATCAGAAAACGGTCAGGAGAGGAAAACAGTATGCAGTAGTACGCAAGTCTGATCGAGCAAGCATCTAAGACAATCCGGTAGATTTGATTTTCAATAACAAATCTCAAGAATTTCAATATTCTTAATGATAGATATGTTTAACTAGAAAATGTAAATTTACTGGCGCGCATGATAAAATCGCGAATTCCTTGTAGTTTTACAGCCAAGAACCCTTTGCGCTGAAGTGAAGAAGGTGAGAGTGTTTTCTGTTGAACCTGAACACGTTTTCATGAATTAAAAAGTGTTGGGTTTTTTTCACGATGTCCTCCAATTAAAACAAAAAAAAACTAACAGACTTTGTTGATTGCAACTTTTCTTCCAAAAGGCATTCTTCACTTTATCGCAATAGGTACAAAGTGTAGAATTTAGGAGTATTTATGAAAGTAAACATTCCTGACACGACCCAAGGCCTTACAAAAAAATAATAGCATTTGATTGATCTAAAATTTCATCGACTGTTTACAACTTTTGGACAATGGGTTAAGTCTTATTCACAAATCTTTTACAGGCATTGCATATTTACCAACTAGTGAATTTAACATATACACATAATTATAATCCGTATCAAATTCAGTAACAAGCTAGTTTGATAAGTCACCAGGCTATTGATACACCGTTGTCTACATTAATACACATTTTTACACTGAGGTTAGATTTACTGAACAAGTTCCTCGATATATCCTAGATTATGCACAAATGTACACCAATGTACAATATTAAATTTACTGAACACCTATGGGCTGGCTACAAAACAAGAGGGGATTGTCCCCAGGGGTAGGAAAATTCGGCTCCGCTGTCTGGAGTACTATGAACTTGGATTTCGTAAAAAGATGAATACCTTATAATTCTTTAAATTCATTTTTTTTATTTCTACTACTGGGTGGTGTTTGAATGTTGATCGGCGTGGAACTGACAAATAATTTGGTTTTCTCCAAAAAGCTAGAGCCAAGATTTACTACCCTTTCTCTACAATATCCTCTATACAAGAGACATTGGTAACCCAGCCCGTGCCATATTCACATTACTCTATACAGATCTTCAAAATCATTTCTTGCCAAAGATAATCAACGTTAAAAGAGTTGTACCCACACATCCATAACATACAAAACCTACAACCGCAATTTAGTTTATCTTATCACAGAAAATTTCAGGATAAAAATAGCAGCAACACAGCGTGCTTTGCAATAAAATATACGCACTCCTTGACTTACAGAATGCCAGGGTAGTTGTCATTTAGTGATGACAACCAAAGAGCAGACCTATAGGTGAGATCTTGTTGTCATAGTAACGCGGAACCGAAGGGAGAATATTCTAATCCTGGTTTTATCATATATTTCTCAAGCTTAGCTAAAATATGCTTGCCATATGTATACTTCTTCAGTGTGGCTACGTATGGTCGGATCTTCAGAATCAGAAGCTTTCTCTGTGGAGCTTCGGCTACATCGATCATCTTCTGGACAACATAGTTAGCAAACTGATCTTTCATCATGCTGTAAAGCCCGCTCTGAGGTCTGCGGTAAACGGAAAATTACAAGTTCACACACATGTACACCAATATTACTATACAAGTTTTGCCCAGCTATCAACCGTCAACTGAAACATTTTAAAATTTACGGAAAGCAGTAGACCGACGGTGTTACGGTGGACGCAAGATAATGGTAGTCAACCCAGGCGGGCAGACCGACAAAGTTAGACCGATCTTCCCTATAGACAACTAGCTAGCCAGAGACTGTTCAGTTGCACAGGCAGACAATGTTAGGTTGGATAGAAGAGGGTAGATACCAACTTTAGAATACGTAAAGAACATAATATGGTGAAGAATACGTACCCATCAGTGCTATTGCAAACTTCTTCAATAAGAACCGCCCTGTCTGGTCGTGATGCATGAGTAATACACTTTTCAACTACGTTGCTGAAAAGGAAAGAGGCGAAAGTTAGGAGAACTGAATAATGGAAACAAGTTGACCATAGCTCACTATGGTTAATTTGTATTTAGTCTCGTCTGGAGCACAGAGTTTTTTGGAGTCTATGGCACTCCACAGTTTGACCAGCAAGATTTTCTAGAACTTTAGACCTCGCTTTGTTCAACGGGTTTTTTTGTTTTTTTTTTTCTCAAAACAAACATGTTCCAGCAACATCTTAATGGAAAATATATTGTCAACAGATGAACGTCTGTGGATTGAGTCAATATTCCCGCTACATCCAGGTCTCGATATATTTGTAATCGAAGGAATGTAGGTAGCATATTGCACACGGACGGCATTCCGGTTGCTTGTTATCATCCCACTGGACTTGGGTTAACAAGTATGTATATGTGAGTGTGTGAGTGGATGTCTGAGAGTGGGTCTAACAGTGGGGATCCAATAGCGGGTGCAGTGCGCACTATACCTAAGTCTATAAAAGTTTTATTTTACAGTACTGTAATATCATCCAACCTGGCAAACTTATGCTGGCTCAGTAGTACAATATTTCCCTTTAGCTGCATCACAATTTTCGTCTTGTCATCATATGTGCCATGCTCCAGCACATGTTGGATCACATAGTTGCCATATTGATCCTGAACCAGACGTTCAATGTTATCGTGAAGTTCTTCTAGGATTGGGGTTGTTTGTTCCGCATTGCAGTGTTCCAGAATTCTTTGAATGACACGGCATCCGTAAGGATGCGTGGAAAGAGCTACAACCTACAAAATTGAGAAACTCATATCAGGGATGTAGATCACCCAGAAACAATTCTTGAGCGCCCAGCGCTCGCGGTAACTTTTTCAATACCGCCAAGCAAATTGTTATCCTAATCATTACATAAATTAACAGTTTTCGTGCAACAGATATCCTTGTAAATTAATTCACCACTCATCAAGTTCAGAGATTGGTAGGCTAAACTGGGGTAAACAAGTAAAATTCCGCGCGATTCTTTTCCGCCATTTCTCACAAAGAACTGTGCTCAGTAGACAGTCTTAGAAATTTGTCTGCGGATTCTCAGATAGTAGCACGAATCCGTACACCAGATCACTATTGTAAGCATGCCAGTCTAGACGGAGATCGTAATGAAAATTAAGAATGTTTTTACCCAGCGTTCCATGGATGTTAACCTACATGTTAACAAGTCATATTAGTTTGATATTAAATATTCTGATACATAATTCACTTAATATCATCAACATCACCATAATCGATATAACGAGGTTGGGATGACATGTAACTGATACACTAATGAGTTGTCACCTGTTAATAACAGCTACATATCGTACAGCTGGAATGTTGACGGTTTATGACCAACAGTCTATTTACACTTGATTTCCAGATAACATATAAACATGTAAGTCTTTTGATAATCAAGTCATTCCTGATGAAGGTACCTCAGTCAATTTTCAAAACACTGGGTCATGACATGTACTAACTTTTTTTAACAGTAGGACGTGTTAACTACGTCGGTCATCTCAGCATGTCTCAAATATTTATTACCTTTATAATCACTACCCAAGCCTCGTATTCCCAATGTACAATACATCATATGTTAAATACACTATACCTGTCCTTTAAATGCAACGATGACAAAATGAAGGTAACATGGATCAACACATTCAATGCATTTCTGAACTACGTGGTTGCCATTCTGATCTTTGACGCATTTAAGTACATATCCATCCAGCTCTCTCACTAGTTCTTTCTGCAATAGAAGAAAATAAATACAGAGGACATGAATGAGAGCAGTATCAAATTAAAATGACTAAATGGCTTATGTCCAAAATTTTTCCGAAATCACAAAATAGTACAAGCCTTTCCTAAAAAGTATATTTAGGTAACAAAAAAAACCAAAACAAAAAAGGTAAGTACAACGGATACCAACGAATGGGGAAGAGGTCAAATATATGAATAATTCTAATCTCTACAAACGTTGGCTACTTACGCGGGATTTCGAAACAAACTGAGATTCCACGTAAATTTTTTAAACAAAGCGAAAGAAAGAGATACCATTGCCTTTGTTTGTCAAAATAATTTGTAAAAGAACTGTCTAAATGGCAACGTCAGATGAACGCTCGTGGGAGTACTAGATAACTTTTGAGGGTGTCACAATTTTTTTTCGTTTTCCGCAAATCGGAGACATCCACAGAAGACAACAAAGGTTACGGGACAATAGGCCCCGTTAAGAAACACACACGATTCTTCAACTTTTTCTCAACAGGATGTCTCCCCTAGACAAGAAAGATCATCTGGCATTCACCAGACTGAAACATCGCCGACGATCCGGTCAGAAAAAAGCAAATCACCCTTACTTCTGCAAACTAATCCTTACCTGTTGATCGGCTGGTATACACTCGAGGGCCTTCTGTATCACCCGACATCCATACATCTGAAGTGCCAGTGGAAGCACGTGTCCTTGGATGCAATTAGCAAGGTGTTGCTTCTGTTCCCGGTTGCCAAATTCAAAGAATTTCTGGATGACATAGTTACCAAACACATCTGTCATCAGATTGTAAGCTGCCGGTAAAATTTCGTTAAAAACCATTTGTTTCTCAGTTGGAGAGGCTCTCTCGAGCTTTTGCTGAATGAAACGAGATCCATGCTGGTCTTGGGAGAACTCCACAATATGGTTGGCCAGATCTCGAAGCTGGATGCTGGGAAAACGATTGTTACGGAAGTCTTCTAACAATCTGCTTCGATTGGACTCTTTTAGCCGACTACCACGGAAGCTACTGGACGATAATGGACTTCCACTGTATAAGTTTCCGCTGGACAGGCCATTAAGGGAGCTATGGTACTTACGGTCTCCCGGGGCAGCAGATGTGAGGTACTGAGACATACTACTATTCACTGGACTGCCAACATGGAAACTTGTTCCACCTAATGGTGGTGTTTGAAGCTCAGGTAATCCAATAGAGGCAGTCTGAGAGTTCACAGAAAGGCTTCCAAGTGAGTTGGATCCACCGTACATAGGTAATGGTTGCCGCCTTCCTAAATCGTTCATTATCCCATCTGCCCGACCACTGTTGCCACCACCATGGATTGTCCCATGTCCACCAGAAGTACTTCCTACAACACCAACGCTACTGTTAATCAAATTCACACCACTGTTGCCAAGCTGCAAGCCAGAGACTGCACTACCTGCGGAGCTGGGGTTCAAGAAGCTAACAGACCCCTGTCCACCAATAGTTGTAAGTTGCTGTTGTCCCTGCTGGTTAAAGAGCCTTAAGTTATTAGGAGCTCCAGCCACACGACTTCCTGCTTGTGCAACCGGATCATTGATCACCAGAGGTTGAATCATCCGCACAGGCTGACTTAACTGTGCTGCTGCCAGGCCTTGGGGAGTACCAACAACAACATTCCCAGACTGGTCATAATAAGCATTACCAATGTTCAGAGAGGTCCCAGCTGGAAGTAGTTGGTAATTACCAAGTGATAAGGCACTCTGTTGAGGCAGAACTTCACTACCTCCAGGTCGACCAGAATTCCCAGCCCTAAGAAGCTGTGGTTGTTGTTGTTGCTGTACAAAACCTCCTGGATTTGAAGGTTGGTAAACACCCCATGGGACATTATAGGTTGCAGCATACTGTGGGTGTACTACTTGCTGAGCTTGGCCAGGATTTGGAACTGGTGCCAACGGAACACTACCATAAGGGTCTTGGGTGGTAGATGCTGTAATGAAGTATGGGCTGCCAGGATATGGTCCGGATGGCAAACTTAGCTGCTGCTGTTGTTGCTGTTGCTGGGCAACCTGTGCTAAAGCAAGTTGTTGTTGTTGCTGCTGCTGTTGCTGTTGGGATCTTTGGGAAGCTATGACTTGCACAGGCTGTCCGTTGAAGTAAGATGATGCTCCAGTGCCAATGCCCATCTCATTCTGTTGCGTACTGCCATAGTTGACTGGAAAATTATCAAAGGAGTTAACTTCCAGGGAGTCTACTAGGATGGTCTCATTGCCTTCTGCAGTTCTGTTCAATGGTTTGACTGGAGTGGATGGTTTTGGCATCTGACCTTGATTTGATGGTTGCTGTGCATCTTGAAAAGGAAGCTGTTCTGCGGGTGAAGACTGTCGACTTCCAGGGGTACGGCTGGTAAAGTAGAACAAACTGTTGTAAATACCCAAGTATAAGCCACACCTGTGTAGAAGAAGCTGCTCACGTTTTCCATGTAAATTTTTTGGGGAAAAAGGTTTTTTTTTTGAAACATTTCAACATTTGCTTGAAAGATCTCAACAATCCAGTACACTCACACATGACAATAGTTTTTTGGAACAAATTATTGAATGAAGATTGCAAATTCTTAAAACTATATTTACAAGTATAGTTAATTAGAACTTGTGGTTTGGTTGAACTTTTGCTTGCACCCCAAGAAAGTGCTTCAAAATGGTGGAAAATTACAGCACCTGTATCCAATACTTTAACCCAAACCTTGCCCTCAAGGCCTTACTGTCATTCTACAGTATGTATACAAAAGATGCTACCTTATTGAAAATCATGTTTATTTTTTTAGAAATCACCTATTGTGGTACTTTGACACCCATTAAAATCCAAGAGTCTTGGAAACATCAGTAAAGCAAATTTTTCTGCATCCACGTAATTAAGGGTTATTGGTTAAGTGTGTTGCAACAAAGCATCCAAATTTTCACAGAAAGCAAATAAATCTGCAGAATACTGGACAATCTGTGTTTGGGTGTACCTCATAATAACAAACATTCTCTTTTCTGTTGTTAGTTAAGGCATGCTTATTGGTTTGGATATGATATGAATAAATTTGCCATTGCCCATGCTTTTCATATTGTTAACACTTGGAAATTACTTTAATTTACCATTGTGTGTGAACATTTGATTATTTCAGACTTTCATTGTTTTGGGTTTAAATGCTGTACAAACTAATACAATAGATTTGTAAAGAATACTAATTACGTTCTAATAGGATAGCATTTTTTTAGACACACTGTACATGTAGTAACACATTTTTCAATTTTAACTCAGCTAACTACTCAACTTACTAGGCACAGTGTTCACTTTCAAGTGATTTGGCAACACTCAGAAGCAACAATTTGGAAGGATACTCCACAATTTTTACATATATTGATTTGTTTGTAAAAACTCTTTCAAAATCTTAATCTTCCATGTTGTTGTGGTACAAGTCAAGTAAAGCGATTCACTGCTGCGTAGCTGACTATTGTTTACTTTCCAATTACACAGAAGTGTTTCTGTATCATTTAAATCTTAATACCTGTAATTTCTATATATTACCATGTCCCTGGATGAGAACTATACTTAATTGCTGACAATAATGCACAATGTCATGATAAGTATGAGATGGTGACAAATTTAGGAGGTTGCTTTGCACAAACTTTTATAAACATTTTTCCAATAAAGTTCTCATTGGTCTAAAAGAAATTGCCATCACAATACCCACACTGTTCTACTACCTAGAGGAGCTTAAAAAATCATCACTTTACCCAAGGGTAATTGCCACAAAAATTAATTATGATAACAGCAAGTTTGTTTTTAGCTGAGCACATCCATCAATTATGCAAATTATGAAGTTTTTCATTTCTCCCGTGTACAAGCTGCACGCCTTCATTCTGACAAAAAAACATTTAGAAAATGTACAGCTTATACACAGGTATTTACAGTGAGTTATTACTAAGTATTTACAGAGTCAATAGTGGTTTTCAGGACTTAATAAGTTGATGGGTTTTTAATGCTCAAATCCCAGCCAAGCCCTGACCTTCTCACTATCAACTGCAGCATTCTAAACAAGATTGTCCAATATTGTGGCATGCTGAACATTTTACACAAGTACACCATGATAGACCCAAAGCAATTATTTTTTCCCTGCCCATATGCAGGTTAAAAATGCAAGATGCAATTTTATGTAAACCTATAAATAAACAACGTTGTCCTGCACACTGTAAGAAATGCTGTACCACCATAACTCTGAACACTTGATAAACTGTTATTCAGCCTTTTGTTGGTAGGAATACCAATATAATAAATTATATTATAGTTTGGTCACAGATTGCAACTCATTACACATTTGAGTGACAACCGAACCTTTGAGTTTTGTGACCACCCTTGATACCAGGCAAAAGTTGTCATAAGTGACAAGTGGTCGGAAATAGCTGTGATATTGGAAGAGGCTCTTATGTTTACAACTAGATGCACTACTCAACTAAAAGTACCCTTTACTATACTGAAAACAAATAAAATGTTTCTTTATAAAGAACAAAAACTTTCAAAAAATGTGGAAAAACTTTCAAAATGTTTTCTGCTGAAATAAAGTAACAGTTTCAACAGACATTGCTGAAAGAAATGCCAGTGCTTTAATGCTAATGGGCAGCCACATTCCAATCAACATACTGAACATCAAAAAGCAAGAAACCATTGCAAAACATGTTCCCTTTGGCACAATATTATAAGAAGAAAAAAGACTTCAAATGGTGAAAGTTGTTGAATGTAATGATGGAAACTGTGTAAAGTTTGAGTTCATTTTTAATTGCTTCCATGCATACTTTGAAATTGCGTGTTTACTTTGAAAAACTAGCACTTCTTCCATGCAACTTGCCAAAATTGTGGCAGTTTTAAATTGGAATGGTTGTTCATAACAGGTAAATTTTGTGTTTGAGATGCCAAAAGGCAGTTGCTGGTCATATTTGACAGGTGGTCAGTCATTCACACTACATTTTAACTACAAATCATTTGTGCCAGAAAAAGTGGTCATAATCAAATAGCAGATGGTCATAAAAAGGAGCACTGTAAAACTCAGGTTCTATTGTATATTCATGTTTCACTCCCTTACAAAGAATCTTTGCTTTAAACACTAGGATTTTCTGCTTTCAGTTTAAGACTTTATTTTTACCCATATATTTCTATTTTATTTGGTACATACATCTACAACTGCATTATACAAGAAATACTTACCTGAAACCAAGTGGAGGCTTCTCATCTGGAGGTGGTCTTTGGACAGGTTGTGATTTACTCTTTTGTTCGTGCTTGAGCAAGTTTCTGACCTCTTCAGCTGTTTCATCTTCAAAAGGTGACCCTCCATTGTCAGATTGCTTTTGGATGTTGGCATTTGACTGAATGGCTTCACTCTCTTTCTCTTCACTTTCTGGTTGATCCTGATTGATCTTTAATTTAGTAATAATATTACTATGTTAAAATAGAACAGTGTTTGAATTTTGCAGCATTCAAGTATCCCCAGGAGAACCGCATTTTGTTTTGGATGCTTGATGCCAAAACACCAGTAACACACTGGGATACCAACGAAAACTGCTGAAATGTCATTAACAATAATTGAGAACTAATCAACCATTTCACATAAAGTAAACTTTCAAAGATATTTGACTTTTTGAAGGAAATGTGGGTAAGGTCTTTTCTAACCTGCAATCAGGCATAATCAACCAATAAACAAGCTGCAAGATGTGGACATCTGGAAGCCTATTCTTCCATGTTTATTAAGGTCTGCAGGTTCTCATTTTAGAAGACTAACTGGATGTATGTAATACCAGATATTTAGTTTATATTCTGGTGTCCACATAGGGTACCAACCAAAAAATTGAATTTCAAGCACCTTCAAACCAGTGGTCACAGGTACAAGATTCATTCACTAGTGACTGACACGTAAGTATTTATGCCAGATGATTTTTCATGGGAAAATACTTTGTCACCAAGGAGTTAAAGATAAAAAGGTAAAGCTGCCTAAACTTTTTCACTGTATTTTGTGTAACATAAAGACATGCCATAATGCTTTCCTAAGGAGTGATCAGTGAGCAAGAGATTAACTCTTTCCTGGTGGCACCAGACTTTTATTATTTTACTCTGGTTAACATCAGACAATTTTACTTGTCAAAGGAAAAGGCACCACTGGGAAAGGGTTGAGTGCTCTACATCAGTTATTAATTGTTGGCATACCAGACTAGCCTTCATTTTTGATATTTGACAGCCCATATCTGGTGGTCCTCCAGGAGATGAAGCAAGGACAAACTCAGCTACACTCATCCCAACACCATCAGTTGAGCGCGGTGAAAGAACAGCATGCTGATCCACACCATTATAGTTTTTTTGTTTGACTGGTCGTTGCATGTTGATTGGTTGCGAGATTGCATGCTCAGACTGTGTGACACGAGGTACAGAAGGCAACAAAGAATCTGAATCCCACTGTTCACCAAGAAATATTCCATTGCTACTATCTCCTTCACTTGCATCTTGGACTGCCCACAGTTTTTTTGCAGTTGGTACAATCTGTTGAAAAGGACATAAAAAATTCTGTACTCAGCTAAAATCTGCCATGTCACTTGATAATATAATATAAAAACATGTTCCTTGCTCTTGCTCTGCGGGCATCCAAGAGTTTTCTCACCAAATTCTGAAGTCTGACTAATTTTCTCTCTGATTATTCATTTACAAGCCCAGTTCACTCAATAAGATCTTCTGTTTACAAAATATAAGAACCTTTAAATGGGAACCTTAATATCACATCCAGCTAACTGAAATATATAAACTACCATTAAAAGAACATCCGATATTACCGTAGTTGACCGGGTAAGCGCCCACCATCACGATGTTTTAATTTTCATCAAAAGAAGGGGGTGGGCACTTACACGAGCAGTGGGCGAGAAAAATGTGCTTTACGCGAAAAAGCGATTTTATATGTATAAAGTCACTCTGAGTTTATAAGAAAGCAAACAAAACCATTTTAATACTCTTAATATATTAAAAGAAACAAAACTATATTACAAAATATGACAGTAGCAATAGATACACCAGGCGGAAAGCGTAGTTTAAAAATGAATATAAGTGCCCAGCAAGTGATTTTGAAAAAAGACATAATAAAAAGAATAACATTTATTTGCTGACGTTTCGTTGTTTACATCACAACATCTTCAG